>HG996495.1:13745000-14043133 GCA_905340225.1 Abrostola tripartita
ACTTTTGATGAAACATATTATATGATTTCAGCAATTTATTTTCCTATAATGCCTAAATGCTCACTGAAGAACAGGTATGAGTTGTATTATTAATGCATCTAATAATTATACAAAAGTAACTCAAAAGTAAAGTAAATTGTTTTGTCCGCAGGCTGCTACAACTTCGTGTGATCACATGTATAGTTTTTGTACTATGTCTCTTTGCATTTATCAAATTCCTAGTCTCGTATGGTGTGTACAACTACCCACACCTACCAGCAGAGGTCTTAGAGACCCAGCTGTTCAAGCAGATAACACCTCAATTAGTGCTGCAAAAATCTAAGCCTGAATGTGAATATAGTGAAATACTCAAAAGTAAAAAGACTCTGCTCAATTGGGAGGTACCCAAGAAATATGATGATTTCTCGGCGAAGGGGCTAGTGAATGGCAGCTATGTGCCTGAACACTGCAATCCAAAAATCAGTGTTGCTGTATTAGTAACCTACAGAAATAGGCAGAGCCAACTGGATATATTTCTGCTTTACATGCATAATTTTTTAAGGAAACAGAATCTACACTACAAGTTAGTATGTGATGTTATTTTTGATAATGTGTTTGAAATAATTTCTACGGTAATGTACTTATAATAGTAGTATAATATTAGTTATCAGCATATGCAGCAGTGAACTATTACAACACTGATTATAAGGAACAAGATTCATAGATACAAACTTGTAAGAGGTGACATACCACTGAGTTATTTTTTATGAACTATTTTTAAAAACTAATCACTCAAAACGTATTCTAGGATATACTTAATCGAGCAACAAGATGAGAAACCTTTTAACAAAGGGTTACTGTTTAACATCGGAGTGAAGCTGGTTCTAAGGGACAAGTTCCCGTGCCTGATCCTGCACGACGTGGACCTGTTGCCACTGGACGAGAGCAACTTGTACGCGTGCACCACGGAGCCGCGTCACATGAGCGCCAGCATCGACAAATTCCGCTTCGTGCTGCCCTACGACCTCCTGGTGGGAGGAGTGATGGCCATCAAGGCAGACCAGTACATCGCTATCGACGGCTTCTCCAACAGATTCCATGGATGGGGTGGCGAAGACGATGACTTCTCTTCAAGACTTACTGCACATAAGTTGGATATAGTAAGGTATTAACCATATTTTGTATACTGTTATTATTCAGGTTAATGTCAATAATGTGAGTAATGCTAGTGTGTATAATATCCCTATCCAGACAACTATTTTTTAATTCTTAAAACATTAGGAGCCAAATGTGAAATGTACTTCACCCTTAAGACACATTTACATCTTCTGTTTTTCAATCGGGTCATTGATAGGTCCTCTGTACATCAAATTTCATATTGTTAATGTCAATATATGTGTGTACATTAAAGAATTATGTCCCTTATGTTACGTTTGAATTGTCACTTAATCTGTAACATTCCTTATACCCAATTAAAAGGCTGTGTCTGGGATTATTAAGGTTTGTTGCAAATAAAATAAAATAATATCTTTTAATAGATTCCCTCCCAAGATGTCGCGGTACACAATGCTGGTGCACCCGCAGGAGCCGAAAAATCACCAACGGAACCGCATCTTGCTGGAGAATAAGCGACATGGGAGCAACAAGGACGGACTCAGCAGCCTGCCATACTACAACACACAAGTCAGGAACCACCGCCTGTTCACGCTCATCGGCGTTATGTTATAGCCCGAGTGGCTCGCCGGGTTCAGTTCAATAAGATCCAAGTAGTCATACCAACAAGGAAACTATGAATATTTACTATTGTAAGGATCAATCTAATAATACCGCAGTCAGAGATTACACGAGCTTATGGTGATGTCATTTTTCCATATACGTAAATAAACTAAGTTATAGGTACTACAAGTCTACAACATACATAAATACATGATTATTTTTGCTACACATGGATTTTTGCATGAAGTTGAAGTTTATAGAAAATTAAAGTTTTGGTGCACTTGTTCTATCTCACGAAATCCATTTGTCTCTCGTTGTAGTTGTAACGTTTACTGATAAGCACGCTTGTGTGTGTCGCCGCGTAGCGTGTCGCAACCTGGACAGAGCGCTCTACAAATAACGCACATTAAAACAATGTGCAACTGCAGTGTGCTGACAGGCAGACAACATTCATAGTCAAACAAGCGACTTTCTGAGATAGAACATCTATACTTCAAATTATTATTGTTCAAGTAGAATTTCAAAACATTACCCATGTTATAGACGTGCAGGTTTGGTACCGCGCAATAAAGGGGACTGTCTGTGCCTATACCTATTATGTATTTAGTCATAGGTACTATTATTGAGAGCAATGTCATGTATTCTAAATAGTCTTTAATGACCCATATGCACACCTAGATATATGCAACAAATTACATCACATACCTATGAATTTTCTAAATGGGTAGGCAGAGGTGTCATCAACTCATCAAGTTCTACTATGCTGGTTTATTTGCTACTCGTCGTTATCGCTGCTTTTCTTTAATACATGTCTATGTATACATAATTAATCAATCAATATATTATAATATATCTGCCAAGTCATGAAGAGGCTGATGAACATCACATTAAATATGATTACCTGCTTTAAATAAAATAGATTCCATTGCTCTTGTTGTTAACTCAATAATATTGCAGTTATAATAATATTTTATAACCATACCGTCGGAGCTACGACACTGCTTAAAAGTTTAAGATTCAAAAATAAAGTTGTATCTACCTTTGAGATGCTATTTCTAAGTTTAAGTTATTTTAATGTAACTGTAGTTATGAAGGAAACTATATGAATATCATAATTCAGAAAAACTATAATTATCAGTAGCTGTCTAACCACAAATAGTACTTAAAGCCATAACATACCTAGAATTGCTATCAATTTAAAATAATTTTAATTTTATCCTTAGAGTAACTGCCCGACTTTCCTATAGTATGATATTAAGTAATGTATTAGTTATAAACTTATCTCTTCAGCTATGCGACTCCATTTTCTGAATTAGTCAGTATTAAATACATACGTCTTAGTTTAATTTAAATGCTTTATGTGATACTTTAGATTTTAGCTTTATTATTAGCTGAATGGTTGGTGCAGTTTACTTGCATCAAGATAGGATACCTACGCTGGTAACTTAGCAGATAATATTTTCTTTCCATTCCTTATATAAAGGGCATATTACTCTGTTCAAGAATTTCTAAATGATAAAATATTCATGTAATTGTTGGTTGTAGAATGACAATATTATTTTCTGTTTCGATACATACCTAATTTTATTTTAGTATATTATATATTGGTACACCATTAGTGGTAGGACATAAAGATCAAAATGTATTTGCCTGTAACCTATGTTCACAAATAAATACAATTTAATTGAACTACATCCATGGTTTAGTAAGAATTCATTATCATCCACAGCCCGACTAGTAAGACTTACTACCATTAAATCACAATTGAACTCATATTACTTTAAGCAAGCTTTAATTTAACCGTTCGCAATAACTAAGGTGCTATATGATAGCGAACTGTAGATCAGTTATTTAACCTAAATTAATTTGTGCCGCTCTCTAATGGTTCCCGTTCATAAAATGGTGTTGGGTTTCTTATTACACAAAATGATGACTGCTTCGCTGGTCTGGTGGTCGCACACCGCAGTTACTGAACGTGATTCGATTCCCGTGTCAGACAGTGTTATTCGGTTTTCCATAAGGTAATTCTCACGATAGCAAAACGGATCTGGCTGTACTGACAACTCGCTCAGCAGTAGCGTGGTCGACCACTAGGCTAACGAGACAGTGTAAGATAAAATAAAATGTTAGAATCAACAGTTAATACCTACTTTACCTACCTACTTATCCTTCCTATACCCTTACCTACTAACAAAATAGTGTGTGGAGGGAAAACCGTAAATCTCTAACAGATATATAATGTTAATTAACAAACAATTAATAGAACAATCTCTGTACCTAAGCTTACATTTGGATGATATGCAAATTGTTTGTAACTTAAAGATACCGAGTTGTTTATATTGTCTTGTAGTTTTGTTATCAATTCATTTATTTGCGTATCACTATAATATGTTGTACTACCGTTTGTTCTGTATTCTGAGGTACTACCTATAAGGCTATATGTAGGTTAGCAATTTTAATTAACTTTTATGCCAGACCGCGAAGGATGATTATGCTAATTTAACTGTGAGCAACAAAACACACACAAGTACCTACAACAATTTATAGTTCTGTTTTAATGGATTGTAGGTTATGTAAATGTGTAGGTACCTATTTAGCCACACACATTTATTGTTGCAAACAACATGGAGGCCCAGTATGAATACCAATGTACATACCTAAAGCCTGCGTAGGTGCCTACCTGCCCCCTTATCATGAACTCTTAAAGCAGGACAGTTTACCATGTGGAAGCGAGACGCTGCATTACACTGCACGTAGCGGCGTCTCGCTTCCACATGGTAAACTGTCCTGCTTTAAGAGTTCATGGTAAGGGGGCAGATGTTTAATAGTTTCATCACACATTAGCATTCGCGCAGTGCTACTAAATTAAAAGTGAGGGGGGGTAACAAAAATTCTTCAATTATAAATGTAAGTTTACTGAGAGTCAATCACACAGCTGAAGTCGAGCATGTCCCCCCAGTTCTTGCCCACGCTGATCGCAACGGGCAGCGTCACCGACATGCCACACTGACGGCCGCACGCTTCCATCACTTGTTTTATTATTACTGAAAGTTTAAATTGATATAAAATTCTATTAATTTGTATGCTGTGAAGTGTGAACTCATTCGATAAAACTCGGGTAAATCTCATGTTAACCTGTAAAGTGGTTAGGGGTTGAATTATTTTAACCGGAAGGGTTTGTTGGCCGGCAGACGGCGGGCTTTCCATGGGGACTGCTTAAGTGTAGGTTTGGACTTCGACTGTCCCCTATGAGCGGCGGGATTTGTAGTCCATGATTTGTTCCTCTTGTAACAAAATGACGTCCCTCGGCATATTAGGGTATAAAATAAGAACATGACGAGGATACCTGCAGCCCTGCCCACATCCTGGTCTTTGATCTCCCATACCAGCTCATCATGCAGCTGCAGAATCAGGTGCGCGGATAGTGCCGGCCAGCTGGCCCGTAGCCGCTCCGTTGTCGAGATCATGGCTGTCTTACATAGGTCGGCGGCTGAGCCTGCCGTCATACAGGTAGGTAGGTACTATGTTTATAATATAGAGGAATTCAATTTACATTGTTCTGTATCTGCCCTCACGCCGGTTCCCTACGGGGGCGTGAGTCCGTACCTTGCACCACAAAGTTGACGGCCTGCCTCTCGGCGTGCGCGCGGTCGGCGGCGCGCGCGCTGCGGATGTGCGGCAGGCGGCGCGCGCGCCCGCACACCGAGCGCACGCGCCCGCCGCACGAGCTGCAGCGAGCACACACCGCGCGCCCGAAGCTCTTCAGCGACGGAAACGTTCCTGCGGGAGACGACTACTTACACAACAAGTACTTTGGTTATTAAGGCTCCACCACAGATTACTAAATAGTTACTACGTAAGCTCCACACAATGCCGGCGGCCATGACGCCAATAAACTCGGCGGCTTAAAAGCCGCCGAGCCCTGGCATGGGCGCCGGGATCGGCCGTCGGATTGTGCGGGGAACCGGCATCAGTTCGCTCCCGGCATTCGACTGATAGTGTTACCCGTGTTATGCTCTGCTGCCGGTGTGTATAGGAACCATTACAGTACTCAATTGTAAAATCATAATAATTAAAAAGTAAATCCCATGTTCCGTACGCAACATTTGATCTTCAAAAACAGCACAAAATATTATAAATATCACGTTATAAAAGATAGGCTGAGTTGAGGTCAGCTAATTAGCGTACCTTCCACTTTTGAAGCGCGTAAAACCTATGTATCTCTTTTTAATTATAATGACTTAGTCACGCGATCCCTAAATATATCTCAGTTAGGTTACTGTTAAAGCTGGCGGCGACCTCCAGCGCCTGCTCGTAGCTGGCGTCCAGTATCTCCATGAGCTTGCGCGCGCCGGCGCCGTACAGGCTCGCATACACCAACCGCTTTGTGCGCTCGCGCTCCTCTGCTACCACTTCCTTCTCACCTTTGTTCAGCCTGACACAAGATAAACTGATGATTTTCCGCTTGTTTTTTATAGAAATGACAATTGTGTGATAACATTTAATCAGTAGGTAGGTATATAATAGTCCGACCATTTGGCAGCTAGTACTCGGAACAAGTCGTCGGAGGTGGAGAGCGCGTGCTGCAGCTCGGTGTCGGTCGCGGCGTGCGCGAACACGCGGCACTCGATGTGCTTGAAGTCGGCCGCCAGCAACGAGTGGCCGGCGCGGGGTATGTACACCGAGCGGAACTTTAAATGCTCCGCGTCTATGTAACGGAGTTAATAAGTTAGAAGCCACACCATCGTAACAGCAGTTCAGAAGGTATATCACTATAGGTGAATTCGTTATAATTTAAAGCTATAAAACCATTATAGTACCTACCACTATCATTGGTGTTCTGAGGAAACATGACGAGACTGAACGGAGCTTTCGGTATAGCTTGCAGGTTCGGGTTGTTGGACGCGATGCGACCGGTCGCGGCAGCGTTCTGTACCCTAACAATAAATAAAAGGTGTTTTAGGTACCTACAGTGGCAGTCTTCCGGAGGATCTAATTTATCTAAAAACAAATAATCCGATAAAACGATATTGAAGTCTTACCAAGTAGGTCGAACAACACCGTCTTTGACATGCTGAGCGATGCCCATGAGAAAAGTAGCATGAGCTTTATGTAAGTGCCTGTATTCAAGGATCAGTTTTGGTAGTGGGTGCTCGGATACTAGGCTGCGCAACTGAAAATTAAACGGCACCATAAAAACCTGAATAGCTAAACTACTTCCAGTACACCCCAAAAAAGTCCAAACTCACCGTAGTCTCGTTCGTAGACTTGGCACCTTTGCTAATAGTCTCCCTGATCTTAACATTACACTTCGAGTCCAGTTCCAGTTCATCGTACAATATGGACCTCACTTGTAAGGCCGAGTTAATCTGGAACACTTTTCCTGCTGCCTTATAACATTGTTGTTCTACCAATTTCATCTGGGTTAGAAGAACTTCTTCCATCGACTTTAGTTTGACAAGATCGATTAATATGCCACGACACTCCATGTCTTCACAAGAAAATAAATAACATGTTTTTATAATGTAGAAGAGAAAATGGAAAAGGTGATTGACTTGACTTGTTGAGAAGCACGTTGTATTTTGAATTGGAAATCATCAATCAATCAAGCAATATGCAACATACCAGCGATAATCGGCAGTAATTTCATTTCGATGTCAATGAGGACCTGCCATAGGGCCTCTTCTACCAGCATCGCGTACAGTTTCAGCCAACAGTCCCTCAAGAGTGTCGTGTACCACGCACACTTCTGCAGCATGCACTCTGTCGCAATCGTGAATTGGGGAGTGAAGGACAACAGTTTTTGCAGATCTGTGAAGTTTTCCGGAGAGTTGTCCGGGTCTAATAGACTGGCGCCGATCTTAAAATGAAGTTTTAAATGAGTTGGATTATATAATGATTGACTATATATTATGTAGGCGCAATACGTAAAGAACAGCTGTGTAGTCTTACAATCGATAAAGCCAAAAGCCGTACAATCGATACTTGATTCCGGTATATGAAGTGTGAAAAAAATTACAACATTCAGTTTCGTTAAAAATATCATAGGTATTACAAAACAAATCTATTATTTAGGTACCTTTGCGTCGTACATATTAATGGAATAAATTTCCATTTTCATGAGAGACGAGTTGTAAATAAGTATATCCCGACCACCAAAGCAAATGATTTTGTTCTTTTCCATAATATGTGTTAGTACTTCCCTGCAATCAATAAAAATATAATTGAAGTTTCAAATTAGAAAGGTATTGTTTATCGTTAAAATGCAGGGAGCTGAACTGGCTGCTTCTCTCATAAAAGGTTTTTGGTTTAGACTTGTGTGTGCCACCATGTTAATAAGAAACTAGAAACATGGACCCATATTCAAAAAGGAGAGAATATGATGTTACCCATCTTTCCGTAGTACATTGTAAAGATACCAATGTACTGTAGGACTTTAACCAAGCAATTAATAGAACTAAGCAAAAAGTAATAGTAATTGGTAGTCGAATTTGTGATTCTGGGCATTAAAAAATACGACCTAAGTAGGTACAACTTACTTGAGTTTCTGACCAACGCCCTTGAAACAGTAGAACACATTGTCACAACTGATGATGAGACCGTCAGCAGCGCACGCACCGTCAGTGTGATGACTATTAAGCTGACAGAAGCCATTGCTGTAACAGACGCAAACGATGCTGCGGTCCGAAATAGTAACTGAGAAAAGACGGCTTGTATTGATTGTGCGTAAGTTAAAGTAGACGACGTTGTACCTAGACTGATTTACAATTCTAATGCGAATATACAAAACAATCATGAATATATTTGGTAGAAGTATCTATGACGTTGCTACTTGCTACTCAACGCATAATGTAAGTTGTGGCAGGTAACTTCGGAACCCTACAATGCGCGTGGCCCAACATCATCCTTTTGACCGGTTTTTGTTTATTTATTGGCACATCATTTGCTTACCACTGATTGTTTAGAGTAATAACACATACTTACCTATATATTAATACAGCAACAATTTCATCATTCTTCACACCAAGCAGTTTATCCTCGTACTTTTCAATATTTTTTTCCGTCACCGTACATATATCATACGTAATATCTCTAAGTGGAATCTGGGATTTTATAGGAGGAACAAATTTCTTTACACTTTTCTCTTTTAGTTTATTTTCCTTCATATCTGTTGCATTTAGTAACTGAATACTTTCAATATTTATTTTCGGCTTACAGAATTTCATGACTCCGTCTTTATTCGCTAACTGTGCTTGTAAAACCTTTTTTGTAGGTTTGAGCGTTTTGGTGTTAGCTTTATCTTTCTTAAGTTCAAATTTTTTAGTGGGAAGTGTTATCTTATCTTTGTCAAATACATTTGTTTCGGACTCTTTTTCGTCAGTTCCATGTTTTCTATTAGTATCATTACTACTACTGTTACTATCACTTTCATTATTACCTATTTCTCCTTGATCTGCGCTGTGTGGTTTAACATTATCGAGCCAATTCTTTACCGTCTTCGTATAGCTTTGTTTCCGAAAATTATTTTTCGGCTTGTCAGTACTAACTTTCTTTGGCAAAAGAGGTATATCCACTGGGTTCAATTTATTTTCGACTTCTGTTAATATGTTTCGAGCTTTCTTTGACTTAGTATCGGCAGATTTTTTATTTTTACGTTTGTTATCCTTTTTCAAGATGTATTCGCTAGCAACTACTTTATTCGTTAATTCAGTTACAGCAACTTGTTCATTAGGAAACTGAATATCAAATGTGTTACGCGTCTCATACCTCTTTTGACCTACATTATTAACACCTATATTATCTAGCAATTCAGAATCAAGCATATCATCCCAATTAACACACGTACTATAATTTTTTCCTGGATTTACTTCATCATGTTTGTTTTCATCATCACAATCTTTATTGTAAAATTTATACTCTAGATTTTTATTAGCAGCAATCGTGGGATGAAGAAAGCCATCGCTAGTGTCAGGAACAGTTTCAAAATGATCCGTTAATTCGCAACTAACATGTTGATCTACTTGGCATGGTAATTGGCTTGGCGTTGTTTGAATACTTCGCGTGTATAGTGGTTTATCGAGCGTGCCCTCACCAAACCTACAAAGGAATTAAAAAGTAATCAATTTTTAATTATTATCAAAATAATTATTGAAATAAGCTCAGCTCAGTTTAAACCGGGCTAGTGCCTGTAGATGAGGTTTATCCACCGCATAGACCTTGTGCCACTTGTAATAATCATAGATGTAATACTAATATCTAATGTATATTTTTGTATAGTAAAAATACAGGTAGAAGGTATGGTCTAGTTTAAAAAATATATAATTATGTATATCGGCCACCACGGTCGTTCATAACCAAAAATACTTACTTTTTATCACAGAAATACTTACATTAGCACCCTTTCATATGGCGTGGGACATTGGTTAAATTGAATTTTATTTCTGCTTTGACGATCTGCTGTAAAGAAAAAGAAGGAATTATTTAGTAGACAAGTTAAAAATAATAGCATAGGTAGTCGAAATCACTACATAGTATAAAACAAAGTCGCTTTCTCTGTCCCTATATCCCTATGTATGCTTAAATCTTTAAAACTACGCAACGAATTTTGATGCTGTTATTTTTAATAGATAGAGTGATTGAAGAGGAAGGTTTATATGTATAATAACATCCATTAAATAGTGGAGAAATACTTATAATATATACATATTTAATACCCGTGCGAAGCCGGAGCGGGCCGCTAGTACTTAATATGATCTAGACTGTGATAGTATTCATTAGGTATGTACCAATGTATGATCATTATTTATATAGGTTACGTTAAGATTTAGGGTGTTTACTAAGATTAATGTATGATTTGATTATACTGCCGTTAAAGTGTATGTTTATTAAATGAATTCAAACATTTAACCTTTATCCCGATGTTTCATTAGTACCTGAAGTACTTTTTTTCCAAAAGGGGACAATTGTTCTTCATATTTTCGAGAATATTGGTTAAAATTATTTTTATGCATATTTTCAAATAAGTTGATTAGCGGTACATAGTTTCCGTAACTTTAAAAATCGCGGTCATAATTTATCTTTTTTAATCATATTATAAGATCTATTCATGTTTGTGGCCAATCATTCACTATGGTTCATATTTGCTCAAATATAAAACGTTCTATCATTGTAAATGAATCTAAGTTTTGTTTTAAGTTCAATATATTCCAAAATTGAAAAAAATATAGTAATGATATAAATAAAACCTATATTTAAAACTTCTAAAGCAATAAAACATGGCAGATGTCAGTAATACCAGTGTATAAATTGTGTGATAATTTTATTGTTGACAACATAGTTATATATTAAATGTCACAATACTCAATGAAAATCACGAACCCAGAGACCGCGGAAGGAAAATAATTCAGATATTTACAAATTATGTGATTCAACAGTGGTTTCTCGAAGAAGATATTGCAGTCATGGCTGTTAATTTAGAAAGCAATGATAGCTTGCCTCCGGACGAAGAGCCAAAATTAAAGTACGATAGACTGGCTAATGATGTACAAAATATCTTGTTGAAAGACGCAGTGAGTTGTATTTGCGTCCACACCAAGTTTATTTGTTTGGGAACACAATGGGGAGTGATACATTTGTTAGACCACGAAGGAAATACAGTGCCTATATCGCAGGACGGGAAGAACAAAGAGCTGCAGGCTCATACAATAGCTGTAAACAAGATCTCAGTCGACATAAATGGAGATTATATCGCAAGTTGTTCGGATGACGGCAAGGTGCTTGTGTACGGGCTGTACACTGACGACAACACACACAACCTGACCTTGGGCAGGGTGGTGAAATCTATTGCTTTGGATCCTTGCTATTTCAAATCAGGATCAGGCAGAAGATTCCTAACAGGTAAATTTCTAAACAAAAGAAAATGTACTGACTGTTAAACTAGGTTTAAGCTAACCTACATTATCATAGGATTGTAATTGTCTGTTTTTATAATAGAAATTAAATATAAAATCTTAATTACATATTTCCCAAAATATTACTGATGGCTAGGTCTTGTTTTACTTTAATTTTAAATGTTTATATATTAGTAATAATTATTTCATCATCATCAGCCGGAAGACGTCCACGGCTGGACAAAGGCCCCCTTAGAATGCCACAATGATTGACAACTTGCCATTTGCATCCACCGGTTGTCCGCACCTCTGATGATATTAAATATTGACTACCTAAAAAATATTTTAGTGAAAAAACTTTACAAACATTTCAAATATTAATGGGAAATTTATTACTTTTTAAATATGATAATGCTATAATCAACTTTATCATAATCATTTCAATGGAGAACAAACGTGAAAGGAATTAATTATAATAACTGTACATAAAGATATTATATAGTTCATATTTACAGCAATCTTATGTGTGATTGATTTCATCTTACTTCTAACTAAAAAAAATAATTTTGTTAAGAAGATAGGTAAACCTAAATAACCAAGGTCAACTTCATACAAAGAAAAGTTTGCAAGAAGAATCTAACTACAGTAAATAAGACAAAGTGAGAGTTATGATTGTTGTAAATGAACAAAAACTGGTCTTAAATGTCTTAAAAGAATAAACTTGTGTTTCATTCAATATCATCAGGTAACAAACTTAAAAACAAAACAATTTCTTGAAACCCTCCTGTTCATTGAAGGTCACATTATGTACATAGTGATGATTAATTTTTACCAAGTATTACAATATAACAATTACCAAACATGTGCTTCTTATGTCAATATCACTAAATTGTCTTATTTTCAGCATTTTACTTCCTCCTTTAATTATCTTTTGTATTCAAAAATAGTAAATTTGATACCTATTGTGAAATGAAAATGAATGAAATGTGAAAATAACTCTGTCTGTCTGATACACCTTCACTTCTAAACTGCTGGATGGATTTTGGTGAAATTTGACATGTAGAAAGTTTAAAACCCGAGAAAGAACATAGGCTACTTTTTGTTTTAATTAGACCCTCTCAGAGGTATATGATATATAGGTATATAACGCAAACAAACAATCTAAATTAACACGAGCAGGCAAAGCTAATTCTAAATAAAAAGTATATACTATACTTGTAATACATGATAGGTATTTATAGTCAATAAATGAAAAAAATGTTAATAGTGCGTTTTTCAGTGGCACATCACTTTTCTAGTATGAAATGTTGACTTCTTCAGAAATTTTATTAAAACATAACAACACATAAACTTAATTATGTTAGAAATCAATGTTCATAACTAATCTTTGTATATTTTACAGGTGACAACAAATTAGTATTATATGAGAAGACATTCCTGAATCGCCTTCGCAGCACTGTGCTGTGCGAGTGCGAAGGCTACGTGCAGGCTATGTCGTGGCACGACCGCTTCGTGGCGTGGGCCAGCGAGGTTGGCGTGCGTGTGTACGACCTCGTGGCGCGCTGCTCCCTCGGCCTCATCCAGTGGGAGAAAACCCCCAACAGGTCTATAGAAGACTACCGCTGCAACCTGCTCTGGTCCGCCCCTAAAACCCTTATGATAGGCTGGGTGGACACCATCAGAATATGCGTCATACGAAAACGGAGTCATATCGAGCTTCAAACGCGAGATGTTACAGAATATTTAGTTGACCCAGTGTATACCTTCCAAACTGACTACTTTATCAGTGGTTTGGGCCCATTAGATGATCAATTAGTTGTACTAGGAGTACCTAAAGACTGTGACCCCGAGACTGGCAAAGCACAGAGGCCCGTACTTGCTGTTGCCGATTATAAAGACTGTGAATTCTATGAAATATCGACAGACAGTCTTAACATATGGGGCTATGAAGAATATTCGTGTAACGATTATTATTTAGATATGCTAATTGAGGAGAATAGATTTTTCATAGTATCGCCCAAAGACATCGTCGTAGCCAGTCCCTACGATATCGATGATAGGGTTAAATGGCTTACTGAACAAGGTCGCTTCGAAAAAGCAATAACTGTACTAGAAGAAGTGGGGGGGAGGACCACGAAACATTCTGTGGTGACTGTCGGAGTGCAGTACTTGGACCACTTGATGGCTGAACAATTGTTCGAGGAGGCGGCGATACTCTGCGCCAGGATCTGTAAAAACGACAAAGTTTTATGGGAGACACAGGTACTGAAGTTCGCTGAAGTTAACAAGCTGCGAGTTATCAGTCTCTATGTGCCTAAAACAACTGAACAGGCTTTGAGTTCACACATATATGAGTTAATATTTTATGAATATTTGAAGCTTGATCCTCAGGGATTCCTAAAACTAGTCAAGGAATGGAATCCAGCATTGTACAGGACAGGCGTCATAGTTAAAGAAGTATTAGAACATTTGTTGAATACAGAGGTTGATAAAAATATATATCTAGAAGCTTTGGCCCTGCTGTATTGCTCCCAGAAAAAATACGACAAAGCCTTGACCACATACTTGACGCTCCAGCACAGAGACGTGTTCCCCCTCATCACCAAACACAACATGTACAATGTGATACACGACAAGATACTGAACCTCATGACCCTCGACTGTGATAAAGCTATATCAGTACTTCTAGACAAAACTAAGGTACCTGTAGAAGTTGTAGAAAAGCAACTTGCCAATAATGACTTCCTTCTTTATAAATATTTAGATGCTTACAGCAAAATTGTACCAAGTGGCAGGTATCATGGAAAGTTAATTAGGTTATATGCTAAGTATGCAAGGGACAAACTTCTTCCATTTTTGAAATGCAGTGATAACTATCCAATACAAGAAGCGTTGGATGTGTGTCAGAGTAATAACTTTTACCCTGAGATGGTGTTCTTATTGGGACGTATTGGCAATACTAGAGAAGCTTTACAAATAATAATAGAACAACTAACAGATATCAATCAAGCAATAAACTTCTGTCAAGAACATAACGACAAGGAGCTGTGGACGGATCTCATCAAACGCGCCGTGGACAAGCCTGAATATGTCACATTGTTGCTCAAAAGAATAGGGAACTACGTAGATCCACAAATGTTGATAGAAAACATCAAATCTGGATGTGAGATAAAGGATCTTAAAGACTCGTTAGCTAAGATGATGTGCGATTATCACCTGCAGCTTTCAGTCCAGGAAGCCTGTAAGGTGATCACCCTGCGAAACTACTTCGAGCTCCACCAGAAGTTGATCGTCAACCAGCAGAGGGGTATATCCGTGACGGATGACTTTATGTGTTGTGTGTGCCAAGGTCGGATCATAATAAGGGACCTGTCTAACGCGTCAGACTTGCTGGTGTACAACTGTAGGCATTCGTTCCATAAAGAGTGCCTTCCCGACGGCGTCGTGTGTCAGAACTGTTCGGTGTGCAGCGCCGTCAAAATGTGACCCGTATTCATAAAGCTCAACTCTTAGATAGGAACTGTATATATAATTATTGAACAATATTTGCCATTATAAACTTGTATAATTATGTTAATCTAATTATTTAAAATGTTTATCAATGTTTGGTGCTTTTATAATGAAGTGGCTTGTATTATTTTCCTTGTAGTAGATAAACCCCAGATACCAATAATACGAAACTAATAAAATATGTTGCTGGATTTTTTTTGTTTTGTATTTTTTTAGAAATATGGAAAGAAATTATTATTTGGCAAGATAATTATGGGTTTAAAGCGAAACATCGGTGACTAAGACAGAATTCATCGAGGCCATGAAACGAGTAGGAAGAATATATTATATATATATCTCTTCTCCCATGTTATTGATGTAGAAAATTTTTTTTTCTGTTTATAGGGGACCTATTATGACATGTAATGAATGACTCCTGCTATAGGAAAACAAATTTACAAGTACCTACCCCTGCGGGTATTGTAGGTGTGGGTAAGACCGTTAGACTGGTTGTTGAACCTAGCTTCTGACTCATAACGATAACGAGTTTTAACTACCGTTTAAGATCTACATCAATCTAAAGGCAGCCGGGGCCAAAGGCTTAACCTGCTGTCCGAGGCACGGAACGGTCTCGGTATGGTAGGTAGCACATCCCTGGACTGCAGCAGGCGCAACTTTATTGTAATTTTATTTTGTTATTGTCAATTGCCCATTACTAAAGTAAAGAGCAGTTACTGGCAGAATAGTCAACGAAAGCGAATCATTTGCCAAAACAAAAAAAAAAAGAGCAGGTATTGGCCCCTTGACCATTTTAATTTTTCTACAAGCATAGGTTAAAGTTATCCCACATAGGTACTTACGTACTGATTGCCATTTGAATCATATTGCAGCCCCTAAAGGTCAAATAAAAACAAAACATAAAATTACATATAGTTTATATAGCCATATATAGCACACCAACATTTCGCCAGTAACCTTAGATGTCAGAATGTAATAGGGGCCTGGGGGGCGAGCCTACGGCCATCATCCGGGCATAAATCCAGACTCCGTGCTGCTACTGTTAATTACCTAATAGAAAAACCCAGTAACGCATTGGCCGACCTGGAATTCGAACCTAGGACGTCATGCTCAGCACTCCAAGGCAAATAAAAGATTTATCTGTATGTCCTTGACTTTGGGATTTGATTTAGCATTTATTAAACGTAAACCAAAAGCGTGTTAATAGCTAAAATTGCCTCATTCACCGAGTGAGTCGTGAGAAAGCCTATTTAGTTCCAGTGGTTCCAGTACAGGAAATGTGCTTTACTGAACTTTATTTTAATGAACGCAGTTAAATTATATTCCTTTACACATACATGTTTAAAAAACAATATCATGAAAAAAATATAATAAACAAAATATAATTGGATGTGAAGAATCATTTAAATAATTGCCATTTTTTTTATTTGTTACAAATACATAGAATTTTGATTGTTACAAGCAAGCGTATGCATGCGTAAAACGAAAAATGAATTTATTGTTTATTCCCATGTGGTGGAAAAATGGACGCGCACATGATTCTGTGAGGTTTTGAAAATGTTTTCCTTCAGTGTTCTCATTCGTTGAGTATTAAATATTGACGACATTGTGACAAAGTGCTGTGTGAAAATGACAGAAATGCCTCCTTATCTCGCGGTCAAAGATGAGGAGAAAAACAGTGTTCAGGGTGACAGTGATACTTCTACGGACGTAGACGATTGGGATTTACCACTAAGTTATGATAAACCCCGGCACCTTGAGCCTATAAAGGGCGCCGAGCGGGTAGAGCACACCTGGAGGGTCAAAGAAAAGGTAATACAAGCACTTTCAATTGATAACTTGTGTATACATTAATGCGTAGCTGAGTGTAACGTAAGTACGATGAAAACAAACGCACATGGTTGCTTGAATGAATGCGTCGTAACTATCAGCCTAGGTCGAAAAAATACAACTTTGTTTTGTAGTTCAAGTTATTGACATTTCTGGTAAACTATTAAAGAAGAACATATAAACAAACTTGTTTCAGTGTTTTTCTAATACCTAATTAGAGTTTTAAACAAAATCAATAACACATGTATGTAAGTATATACAACACAACTACAGTATATAAATATTGCACAATATAAAACAAATAGAATTCTTGTTTACCAACAATGTCAAACTAAAATTAAATTGCCTTGAAATCTCTTGGCTTGTATCCATAATTAAATGTGATAATTATTTAATAACAAATGTAGGTATAAGAAAACAAAATAATGATTTAAACTCATGTTATATGGTGTAGTTAATATTTTGGTATCATGATTGTTTTGTACAGTCAATGTGAAATAAAACTGTTTAATTAATTAATGACATAGTAATTACTATAAAAGAATATTGCTGCATTTAAATAATGTTACCATTCAATTAATGAATTAAGTTAATTTCTCTACTATATATTGACTTACAAAATATGTGAATGTGATAATTAATTATTAGATTATAAATAGAGCAAAACTTATTATTAATTTTTACTTATTTATTTAGATTAGCCTACAATTGTTTACACAATACATCTTCAATAAATTGGTATGTTTACATTTGTAAGTGCAACAATTACTTACAGGCTAATACCACATGCACCTTTTTTATAGTATATAAAAGTAATTCTAGCATATATTATCACATCTGTATTGCCATTAGGTATCTGTGAGGAAAGGTTTATGAATCTATTTGGACACCTGGATGCAGTAGCAAGTCGCTGAAATTCCATTTACCATATACATACATAATATAAAGTCAAATCCCTGGACTGTTTGAAATTACACCAGATATCACTCAGACCGTCCATCAAACTAAGATTTTTGTTAACAATCATAAAGGACTACTGGTTTAATCCAGATTATTTTAAAGATGGTTGGAACCAATCATCTCACTTAAGGTTTTACTGTGTAGTAGAATAGCTTTAAAAAAATGAGAAATGATTTAGTGTTGTATATTCTGTGTCAAGAGTACCATAAAACCAAGAAACAGTGTATATGTATTGCTTAAAGCAATTTCTCACAGACAACCATTAATGGAATGCATAGAGAAGAAACATTGAATAAAGTTATAGTTATAAAATAAGAGTGTTCCTCGAGTCTCCATTTGGATGCTTAAATATTTTAATGAATATTTTTTTAAACAAACATTCATAAACTTTTGTTACTGACTGTACCACTACAACTTGGAAGTGAATGAAGTGATTAGAAATAAATGATTTATTACTTTTAACAGTACAAGACACACTGTGTGGCTTTGGTGCTGTGCCTGAATGTGGGTGTGGATCCCCCGGATGTGGTGAAGACTCAGCCCTGCGCCAGGCTAGAGTGCTGGATTGGTATGTACTCAACGTATTATAATAAATATGCATATCATCCTGACGTAATAGCATGTGATAACTGTATGCAAATTAAAAAAGTGCATATACCTATGTAGATAATTTATGAAGTATTCTAGGTGAGATTGTACACAAGAAATTATCTGTAACTAGCGGCCCGCTCCGGCTTCGCACGGGTATAAAATATATAGCCTATGTCATTCACTTATAATTTTATATAAAAATACTTAGTAAGTACATTATTTTGATAAGTCTGGTAGGGTTCAGCCTGCATTTGCAATGTAATTATTTACGACATCACATTAGAAACCTCAAAAATAACAGTATTTCTCCACTATTTAATGGATGTTATAATACATATAAACCTTCCTCTTCAATCACTCTATCTATAAAAAAACCGCATCAAAATCCGTGGCGTAATTTTAAAGATTTAAGCATACATAGGGATATAGGGACAGAGAAAGCGACTTTGTTTTATACTATGTAGTGATGTTTACCTTATTTTTTTTCATGACTTAGAATTATATTGCTATAGTTGTGATACCTGATCCTGTTGATGTAACATACTCATTTAAATGGTGGTTAATTACCAATGACTTTTCAATGACATATTTTTTCAATAAATTGGACTAAGGCCTTATTACAACATTCCTAATGTTGTCCATTTTCCTAATTGTGGTTGCACTTTAACATGGTTCATTTTTATGGCTATTTACTATGTATACTGTACATTAGTAAGCAAAATAAGCTTAAAATAAATGAACATGGTTGAAGAAAAATAATTGTCACTTTACCTAAACTGTATGGTCCCAAATAACAATAAGCTGTAAAGCTGGCATATTGGTTCATGCTTTTTCCCTTTCCATATACAAATGTAAGTTGTCGTTCATTATGGCGTTCAAAGGGGGAGGCCTTTGTCCAGCAGTGGACGTCTTCCGGCTGATGATGATTGATGATATACAAATGATATATTCCAATAAGGACAGTAATTGGACTTACAGGAAAGTATTTTTATTAATGTACATGCATATACTAATAAGGTACTACCCATTCAGAGATTCAGGCTAAAACAATTTTTGTGAGTACCGAATGGCGTCGCATGAATCACGCAGCATGTTTTGGGTGCGTGAATCGTACTATGATGCCTAGAGCCTGACTATGACACCTATCTATTTTAAGCCCCACAGTCGCGCTGCGCATATTAAATGATATGATGCAAGCGCATCTAATTGTTTGCCTTCACTGGAGTAGCGATCTTTTTGACACTCGCGCTTATCTATGAACTCAAGTTAATTAAGTGTATGAATCGGACAAGCATTTACGTACGTTCTACGTTAACTACCTACGCCCTACCTGATTTACGCCGCTGAGTGTATGGCCTTGTCCCTAAATTTTTCGTTTCCCTTTCAGGACTAATATTTTTGTATGACCTGCACATATGTCAAACGAGTTTAGGATTAACAAAAAGAATACAGTTTTTAAGATTTGGTTAGTTTTGAATCATGTGTGATTTTACATAATATATAATGTATTATATTTAAACCAGAAGCGACTAGGCTTTTTACATGAATTTGGCATCTATACCTACATAGGTAATGTGTTCGAAATAAAGCTAATATATTCACCCTAATAAAGTGGAGTACTTGGCCACGTGGCTAATCGGGTCAATGTATAGTTCACCCCCAGAGAATACTTAGCAGTCCGATAGGTATAGTAGTGTATGATCAAGATGAGCTTAACGTGAATACTAAATAAACCGGTCCACTTTCCTCAAGTGATGAGTCAGCTTAGGGAAATCATTTGAGGTCAGGCGCCAGACAATAGCAAACAGCTGATTGTGCCGCGATGCCTTGCGAATAATTTGTAGTGCGAACAATGTTGGATACAGTTGGATATTACCTACTGTTGTTATTTTTATTTCATGATTGTAGGGAACATTACTTCATATAACCTCTCCGTGTAACGTGATAGGTGAGGTGTGATATCTCATAGCTCGGGTAAAGGCTTTATTAGTTTTTCGGGTTTATTATACCATGATATTAAGGAACAAAAATGTCTTTATCCCGTGAATAAAGTTGGAATATTGTGACTGAGTATGTAATATTTTAACATTTGAACTTCATTAAATCGTTGCTATGTACCTAATGTAGCTATCATTTGTTTATTATTATCTAAGTATACTTAGGTCAATGTTATTATATTACAATTGCATCCACGTTTTTACACCCAAACTACTAATCCCATTTTGATGCAATTTAAAGTAAGCATACCTGGAACCTGAGCCTGGAACCTCAGAATACAGAACAAACCCTGGAACTTTACTTTTGAATTCATTTTTGAAAGATATTTATTGCGAAGCCATAATAATGGCGTCAGATAGCAAGTAAACGCTGTCGCAGTAGGTTAATAGGTACATTGTGTTGTGTTTGCGCGGCCTGTTGCACCACAGACCTTCTAACTAAGGCAGAGTTTTACTGGCCATCAAACCTGAAAGTCAGTCGATTTGTTTTAATTAATATTTTAACATGAATTTTTAATTTAAATTTAAAATAATTGAGTCAAGGCTCAATCCTCGGTCCGTTGTTATTTCTTGTCATGATCAATGATTTACCATCAGTCCCTTCATTTACCAAGTGTCTGCTTTACGCTGACGATCTAAAATTGTATGCTAGTATTAATTCCGTGGCGGAGTGTGAGGCGATCCAGAAGGATATTGATGCGGTGTATGAGTGGGGTGTTGTAAACAAAATGGAGTTCAACCCATCAAAATGCTTTGTTATGACTTTTGGTCGAATGAGACTACCAAATAACTACACCTATACCATAAATGGTACTAGCATAACCAGGTCCTCCACTATGAAGGACTTGGGAGTGACATTTGACCAAAGGCTAACATTCCATAATCACATAACTACCGTCGCGAAAGAGTCATACCAAAGATTAGGCTTTGTACTGAGGAATTTACATGACTTCAAAAATGAACACACCTTACGTCTTTTATATAATACCTTAGTCCGCAGTAAACTTGAGGCGAGCTCGTGTGTGTGGAACCCTCACGAGTCTTCTTACGCTCTGCTATTAGAAAAGGTTCAAAAAGCATTTTTACGCTTCCTATACAAGCGAATTTTTGGGCACTATCCGTACCTGTACCCCACGAAGTTCCTCGTGGGATGTCTGGGTTACAAAATGGTAGAGACAAGAAGGCTCCATGATCAGATAAAGGTTATGCTGAAAGTGTGTCGCGGCATAACAGACGCTCCAGATCTGCACAACGAGTTGATTCGACTGCACGCCCCAAATAATTATCTTCGTGCTAGAAAACATAGGCTTTTAGTTGTGCCTCCCTGTCGAACAGTTGCCCGTGCTTCGTCTCCCATTCCGCGTGTTTTGAGGACACTTAATTCCCTCATGGAAGCTCACCCGGACTGTGATTTGTTTGCAGACGACTGGACATTAGTAATGAACATCTCCCTTAATTACGCTGAGGCCATATTTTAATTATAACATTGTCCTAAAAATTGTTATGTACGTTAACTTTGTAAATATATCTTTATATTTATTAGTATAGATGCTGTCCGATGTTTTATTTTTAATGTATAATTTTGTAAACTGAAAGTGTACCTACCGTGTTATATTTATAAAACTGTATTTAGTTAGTGTAAGTGGTTGTGTAAACCGTTCTAATTAAATTAAATAAATAAATAAAATGAAATATGCTCATAGAAGGTTTGCTCTGCGAATTTTGACAAGGATATCTACGGTTAATAGATAACCTTTTGATTATCGAGTTACTTGACTAGTACCTACGTCAATTTCGTTTGATGATGTTTATTTATAGTTTATTTGAATTTATTTTCTTGTCTTAATTATGGGTACCTTAATAAATGTCTACAATAGTCTTATTGGATTGATATATGAAAAAGCCTCCTTGTGCACCAAAGCACCTGAATATATAAAGAACTTGATAATGACTAACCATACCATTTCTTTACCACAGAATAATGTAATTTTTTAAGCCATTTAGCTATATGTTTCATTCCTGATCTGTCTGTTGTAGCGCCGATAGGTACTACATTAGTATGTTAATTTGGAACCCCTTTGTCTTGTAGACCCACAGTCGCTGTCTCCGAGCAAAGCGCTGGAGAGCATCGGCCACGCTCTACAGTCCCAGTACGAGCGGTGGCAGCCAAGGGCGCGCTACAAGCAGAGCCTCGACCCTACCAGCGATGAGGTAAACGAACATTCGACGTCACCACAGTTGTTATGACATACAGCTCATATGGGGCACTGTCGAGAATGTCATATATATTTTTTAGCTTTTTTTTATATACATCTGTTTTTCTCTTTAGGCCGCATTTATAAAACCTCTAAAGACATGGTCCTAAATTCATCTTTAAGATCACGTATATATTGCCCGTGTGGGCAAACCCTGCACTACGTAGGTTCTCCCCAATAGTATGGAATTCACAAGCTAGACTGTGTATAATTAAAAGATTATAGAATGTGATGGTCAAATGTATTTGTTACCACACTGGGATCCTGAAAGAACACTTTGACCTGTAAATCACCCGAGAGCGACAAATCCAGCTTCACGTTCTTCATAAACGTACAGTAGCCAACAGTCGTGCTTATTTCCTTCCACATAATTAGGTTTAGAAGCCTGTTAACTGGGGTGTCACCGGCGTGCACGTAATTAATGTAATATATAGTTTGGGCGCGCCGCCGACCTCTGGGCTTACGCATTTGGCCTTGAGATAATTGTCGCTATACACTAAACGCACAGAATGAACACTGTACAATGTGCGATTATAAACTCACGCACATAGGCGGCAATCAAAACTGTCGGTGATGAGCGTGCAAAAAGGATGAAGATCACAATTAGCAGAGTTAGATCTATGCACTGCTATAAAATCAATCGATTAATATAGCTGTATGTTGTATATCCTGTCAACAATATATTATTCGCTTGCTATGATAAAGTTACTAGAACAGACTATTTCTGAGGACATTACTCGTTGTGCGTTGAGAAGTTGGTTGTTCGCAAGTTATTGTATAGATACCCTAAATAAAAATTATTATTATAATGAGAGGCTTGCTATCTATAATAATATAAATCTGTATAACTGTTAGGTAACATTGAGAAATATTAGTACGAGACATATATATAGTTTATTTATTTATTTGTCTTTATACAATTATCATTACAGGTTTAAACCCAAGGCGATATTGTAGAAAAATTAAACAAAAGTAACCAACACTAAGTATAAACACATAAATGAGTTATACGTTTATTAATTTCTATACGTTTGTAATTGAAATAAATCACTACATAGTATAAAACAAAGTCGCTTTCTCTGTGCCTATATCCCTATGTTTGCATAAATCTTTAAAACTACGCAACGGATTTTGATGCGGTTTTTTTAAATAGATAGAGTGATTGAAGAGGAAGGTTTAGATGTATAATAACATCCATTAAATAGTGGAGAAATACTGTTATTTTTGAGGTTTCTAATGTGATGTCGTAAATAATTTAATTTTTTCCGTGAAATTGTACTGAAAGCTTGAATTATTCTATATTATTTGGATCAGTAACGTCATAAGTTTTATATTTGCATAATGAAAGCGACTCACCTCATAACTCATTTTATGAATACTTGAGACTTGTAGCCACCGCATAGTGCAAATAATTTCAGTTAGGAGTTAAACTATTAATCATCAGCCTTATAAATATAATAGCTCTTTTTTTATACTTTTTCTATTGTAATGATCTACACGACTGCATTGGTTTTGTGTTAATCGAATGTTGATAAAGTCTTGACTACTTTATTACTTTTAGTAATTTGTATAAAAGGCAGTAGGCCCACCCTATTTTGTCGCTGTGTGTAATGTAGTGTTGTATATGACCAGGTCAAGAAGCTCTGCTGTTCACTGCGTCGCAATGCCAAGGACGAGCGCGTACTGTTCCACTACAACGGGCACGGCGTACCGAAGCCCACCACACAAGGAGAGATATGGGTGTTCAACAGGGTAAGTGATACACCACTCTTCCTCAGTTCGTAGGCGGTACGGATACATTAATTTTTTTGTGGGCTTTTTTGAAAGTTTAAGATTACTCGCAAGGTTCATTATTTCACTTTCATGAATTATAATTGTACTTATTCATGTTGTAAGCTTCCTTTTTACTATATAATTTATTATGCTGCTAATATTTAATGATCTGAAAGCTGTATTCAAATTATCACTTATCATTGTTTACGAAAAGATACATAAAGTCACGCAGAGATCATCTATTTCGGAGATGATTTACAAAAGGGTCAGGGTAGGACTCTTAACTGACGAGCGTGTATGAATTTGATGCGGGTGAATGTGGAGAAAGGAGTATGACAGGATCGTAGCAAAAAGATATTCGTGATTTCTGCCTTACAAAAAGATAATGCCTTATTAAAAAAAAAACACTACTAATTTCTATGAGAGTTTTAGTGACAGCTGTAATCCAGACCACGTATTAACAAGGCACCGTGTCGCAGGCTTACACGCAGTACATCCCGCTGTCGATGTACGACCTGCAGACGTGGATGGGCGCGCCCTCGCTGTACGTGTACGACTGCTCCAACGCCGGCGTCATCGTCGACAACTTCAAGCTGTTCGCGGAGCAGCACGAGCGGGAGTATGAGGTACTTTAGTTGTATCTACAGACTATTACAGACCGATTTGTGCAAATGATTATAGTTACCATTTAGTTTCAATGTTGTACGTGACAAAGCGGGACTTTTGAAATTAGATAGATGATTGTTTTGAACATTTTTAGCTAATAGAATTGTCTTTCTGTTATCCAAGTTTATACAAAATACAAAGGTCGTCCTTTGTTAAATGAATTTCAGTTATTTATAGGCATAACAGACTGCATCGGTTCCCACTTCCGCAGGCCCAGTTGAACTCCAAGCCGGAGGAGGGCGCGGGCGGCGCGGGCGCGGCGGGCGCGGCGCCGGGCGTGTCGTACAAGAACTGCATCCAGCTGGCGGCCTGCGCGGCCGGCCAGGCGCTGCCCATGCACCCCGAGCTGCCGGCCGACCTGTTCACGGCCTGCCTCACCACGCCCGTCAAGATGGCCATGAAGTGGTTCGTGCTGCGCAGCCGCGCGCGCGTCGCGCCCAGCGACGTGCACGACCTCATCGACAAGTGCGTCTCCGATATTATTCTTACCTACCTCGGAGTAAAATGCTGGATCGGCTGCTAAGATTATACTTCATTTATACAATTAATAAAGGTCGGGTAATAGCGGAGCTGGGTAAAATGAAATATGAAACTAAAAATTGTATTATATTGAAAACTTAAAACACTAACACGCACAGTAAATATAATAATGTGTGAACCGGCCGCCCGCAGGATCCCCGGCCAGGTGACGGACCGGCGCACGATGCTGGGCGAGCTGAACTGGATCTTCACGGCCATCACGGACACCATCGCGTGGAGCTCGCTGCCGCCGGAGCTGTTCCAGCAGCTGTTCCGCGCGGACCTGCTGACGGCGTCGCTGTGCCGCAACTTCCTGCTGGCCGACCGCATCATGCGCTCGTACAACTGCACGCCCGTGTCGCTGCCCGCGCTGCCGTCGCTGGCCGCGCACCCGCTGTGGGCGGCGTGGGAGCACACGCTGGACCTGGCCCTGGCGCAGCTGCCGCGCCTGCTGCGGCCCGAGCCCGCCGACTACACGCACTCGCCCTTCTTCCGCGACCAGCTCACGGCCTTCCAGGTGTGGCTGGACCTGGGCAAGTGGTCGGCGTGGCGGCCGCCGCCCGAGCAGCTGCCCATGGTGCTGCAGGTGCTGCTGAGCACGCTGCACCGCGTGCGCGCGCTGCGCCTGCTGTGCCGGTTCCTGGCGCTGGGCGCGTGGGCGGCGCGCGCCGTGCTGGCCGTGGGCATCTTCCCCTACATGCTCAAGCTGCTGCAGGCCTCCGCGCCCGACCTGCGCGCCTCCATGGTGTACATCTGGGCCAAGATCATCGCCGTCGACCCCGTACGTAGCCGCCCCGACCGACGCCCGGGGGCCTGGGGGCCTAGTAGACCGGCGCCAATATATATTGTTCACGTGTCTTACATTTGTTTCAGAGTTGTCAAGTCGATCTAGTCAATGCGAAAGGACACAAATATTTCCTGTCTGTACTACAAGATCCTTCGGTCGATGTAAGTGTTATTTCGTTTTCAGAATATTTTATATTATTCTTTTCGGTCATACAAACGATATAATTACTTATTGATTTTGTTGTGTAGAGTGAACACAGAACGCTGGCCGCGTACGTGTTGGCCGGCATCGTGGATAATTACCCCGCGGGACAGGAAGCAGCGTTACAGGTATGTTGATATTTAACCTACCGGTCGGTACCTGGGTAGGCAGCGTTTAATAACAGAGGCGAGCACGAATACATCGGTCTTTGCAACGGTTGCTACATAACGCGCTGTTATTGTAAACGTTGAAGGAAAGTTTCGCGTGTCGTGCAGGGCTCCATGATCTCCGTGTGCCTGGAGCAGCTGCAGGAGGGCGGCGGCGCGGGCGCGGCGCAGTGGGCCTGCGTGGGGCTGGGCCGCCTGTGGCGCGGGTTCGACGCCGCGCGCTGGGCCGGCGTGCGCGACCTGGCCCACGAGAAGCTGTACCCGCTGCTGGCGCACGCGGCGCCCGAGGTGCGCGCGGCCTGCGCCTTCGCCCTCGGGGCCTTCGTGGCCGCGCCCGGGCCCGCGCGCACCGACCACGCCAACGCGCTCGACCACCAGGTGGGCGTCACGCTGGCCGCGCGCCTGCTGCCCGACGCCTCGCCGCTCGTGCGCCACGAGATCCTCGCCGGTAACACGACACTATACACCGCTCCCACTGGTAGCACCGACCGCGACAACGAGATATACCTCCTCGACCCATCAGTCTGATACCAAATATGTGGCATCCTTAACATCAATTCAATTATTCTTCCAGCTCTGCAGTGGATGGTGTTGATATTCGAGCAACATTTCATCGCTGTATACATTCAAGAAAGAGTAAGAAAAAGTGACAGGTAAGCAAAAACCAGTACGTATAGAATGATGAAGTGTGTTATGTGTATGAGTTGCCGGTACTGAGCCCCGCCCGCAGAGAGACGGGCCGCGGCGGGCGCGTGGACCAGGGCTGGGACGCGCTCACGGACGCGCGCACGCTGCCCGCGCACGCGCACACGCACTCGCACGCGCTCGTCAGGAACGCCGCCGCGCTGTCGCTGCCCTCCATCGGTATGACGTCGCACGCATTCACTTTACGACATTTTCTATAGTATCCTCCTGCTAATCCAGGCCAGTTTAAATACTTGTTAGCGTGTTTTAGATCTTCTCTTCCATTCTGTGAACAGGTTTCGGCTCCGTGTACATGAAACTGTGGAACACGCTGACGGCGATGGCGCGGGAGCCGCACCCGCAGATATCTCAGATGGCCAACGACATCATCAACTATATCTCCAACCAGGTACCGTTATTAATAAAACACACATACAATACAATGGAACTATGCAAAATGTCACAAACCTCCTTTAGTTAGGTAAATAGTTTATACAATCTTTGTATCCAAGTTAACTTAAAACTTGACCACCTTCATTGGTTATAATACATTTTGCGCCTCCTTCAGGGTCTGCGACAGACGCGCGCCAACATTGTCACATGGAATGTCACCTAACTAGTATCGTCGACGTGCATCGTCCGCACGCGTCGCTCGAAGGGCTTTTTGTAGGATCAAGCATTGTTGACTGTCATATATGTATGAGTACAATATCGCCGCAGGTGGACAGCGTGGGCCGCGAGCTGGAGCTGACCCGCAGCGGCAGCAAGGAGCCGTCCTCGCTGCCTCCCTCGCCCAACACGCGCAGCTCGCCCATCGCGCACCACGACCACACCAGGACGCTGCCCTCCGGTAATACATTCACACATTACTCAACACTACTCAACGGTTACAGCTTCAACATCTCGACTTACGGGAAAATATTGTTCGTCTTTTTTACAGGCTTACTTAATAAATACTTAAACAACATTCTTGGGGTAATATCACTATAAAGATTACAACCAAAAAAACAATAAAAAATAGAGTTTGACAAAGTGTTATTTTTCAGGTAACCGTCGCGGCAAGACTGGCCTGCCGCACACCATCTCCGAGGACTCGGTGGCCATCCGAGACCGAGACGTGCGGGACCGGGACTCTACCTCATCCAATTCTAGTCAGTGTGGCTTTAATTAACTCATTATTGATATAGGTGCAGGTTTTACAGTCGTATTAATTAAGCCGGCTTCTCACGGTGCGTGATATTACGGTCGGACGGGAACCAGCCCGCACCACCGCACAATAGGAAGACTGTCGTCCATAGTAGCGCAGACACGTCCGATCCGCGGCGAGTCGTTAACCATGGTCGTCGGCCGTGCGTGATAGTCCGCAAAATCACGCACCGTGGGAAGCCGTAAGGAGATTATGCAAGGAAAAAGGTGATGAATCGATTTTAATTATATAATTACCTTTTTTATTCCTTCCTAAGTTTTGAACAGTTATTGTCACGTGTTTTCCTCGCAGGTCAACCGGTGAAGAAGCCGATCGTGACGACGCAGTTCGTGGAGTGGGCGTCATCGGCATTCGCGCGGCCCGAGAGCGGCTCGTCGTGGCGCGACGACTGCGAGAGCCGGCCGCACCACGAGCGCGTGTGGCGGTACGCGCGCAACCGCAGCCTGCGCAGGGAGGCCGCCGGTCAGTACGGGCCCGCACGGCTCCGCCCGCGGCTCACCTGCGGCCCCGTCCACACTAACTATGCTCTGGTCGCAGCTCTCCGCACCACCCGCATCCCGCGGCTGGAGACGCAGGCGTTCCACTCGCGCTGCCCGCTGCCGCCCGCCGTCGTCATGTTCCATCCCTACGAGCAGCACGCCGCCGTCGCCTCCAAGGATAACTTTGGGTACCGACGTATTAATATTGCAACCATACATTAAATTTACCGTTCAGGTTATTACAGATATGGATGAAGCATTCGACTATGTTAAACATAACTCAATCAATTACTAGGTAAAATTAGATTACAAAAAATATGTCACAATTTCTGGAGTAATGTCCAAGTTAAATATATTTAGGGCTTATAAATAACCGATAGAAATTAACGATTTTGACTTAATTATTTTGTCTACTGTTAAATACTGTAACTGTAGCGTTCCTCAAGGTAGTATACTAGGTTCGTTTGTATTGGTAATTTTTACTATCTATGAAGATAATGGTGTAAGTAGTGTCATAACCAGATACCTATAGCTGAAGTGTCCGTCCCGCCCCCAGCATCTGGGACTGGGGCACGGCGGCCAAGCTGTGCGTGGGCTCGTGGCGGCGCGCGTGGGGCCGCATCACGTCGCTGGCCTACCTCAACGCGCACGAGCACGCGCTGCTGGCCGTGGCCTCGCACACCGGGAACGTCGCCATCTACAGGTACCTATTATTGTAGAGTTAATAGAACGCTTAAACAAATAAAAATTGTTTTACGGCTCGACACAAACTATTGATTATTTGGTAAAATTAGCTCATTCCATGTGTGGGCTTTAAAAAAACTTCAGTATTCTGTAACGTATTTGGACGCCTGAATGTGAGTGGTCGTACAGGCCGTCGGGCAGCAGCATGGAGCCGGCGCTGGTGTCGGCGTGGCGCGCGCTGGACGTGCGGCCCGCCGCCGACTACCGCCCGCCGCCCGCGCAGGCCGTCTACAGTATGTACCCCCACACACACACACACACACACACACACACACACACACACACACACACACACAGGCGCGCGCTGGACGTGCGGCCCGCCGCCGACTACCGCCCGCCGCCCGCGCAGGCCGTCTACAGTATGTACCCCCCCCCCCCCCACACACACACACACACACACACACGCACACACACACACACACACACGCACACACACACGGGCGCGCGCTTGACGTGCGGCCCGCCGCCGACTACCGCCCGCCGCCCGCGCAGGCCGTCTACAGTATGTACCCCCACACACACACACACGGGCGCGCGCTGGACGTGCGGCCCGCCGCCGACTACCGCCCGCCGCCCGCGCAGGCCGTCTACAGTATGTACCCCCACACACACACACACACACACACACGGGCGCGCGCTGGACGTGCGGCCCGCCGCCGACTACCGCCCGCCGCCCGCGCAGGCCGTCTACAGTATGTACCCCCCCACACACACACACACACACACACAACATTGTCTGTCTATTTATTATAAGTCGAAACAGGTAGAGATACATACACGCTCCTCAACAGGCACGCTAAACTAAACCAATTAGCCTACCTAAACAGCTCATATATCATTTTTTCATTTTTTATGATGTAAAAATATAATATGAAGTTTTTTAAGTTGGAGTCTTGCGTAAGTTCAATCTACCTCTTTTACTGAGACCATTGCTATTCATTCACAAACCATGTATCATCTAAAATCATTGCATGTTCTCAAACCAAATTAATCGACCATCTAACAATATTGGCAATTGTAATTGGACGAACAGCCTATTTTCTGTAGACGCCTTAATATTTAGTTGCACAGAAGCTTTAAGCATATTAAGTTAGTTAAGTTTAGTTCAATAACGATTGTCAAAGTGCTCACATGGGTATTGGGCGGGCAGGTCTAGCGCAGCTGGTGTCGGAGCAGTTCACTTCGGCGGAGGACAAGCAGGCCGCCACCAAGAGCAAGCAGGACGCCAGCCGTGAGTACACACCCCCCACCCCCCACCCACACCTCATGCATTACATACGACGCTAATGATGCGCTTGACGTGGACATGTCCGTCAAACTTGTGGACTAATTTGGCGTTACCATGATAACTACTGACAAATTGCATGTCCACGCTAATTCTAATGTTTAATATTAATCCTGTTTGTTTTATGTTGGACGTTGGTGTCGGTTTCCAATGGTACTTGTATCGAACTAAACGAATTTATTGTATACTGATCAAAGGGCTGGTTATTACAATTTATATAGGCAAGGGGCACTTGGGTAACTGAGTGTACGGGCACGCGATCCCGCCTTCCCTGAGCTACCATAGTCCACATTCCGATTATCCGTGGCTATGGTATCCCACCTCTCCTACTCCGTATTTCCTTCCTAATCCTAAACCCATTCTTTCTACATGCGGTTCCCTCCTGCTCAACCCACAAAGTCTGGCTCGGTGAGGAAGGCAACACAAAGCAGATATGCAATGTGACGTGGCGGACTCGGCGACTCAGCAAGGCAAGGTGGATGGCCTAGGGCGACAGTGGAGGGCGTATAGTCACTGTCGGCCAGACACAGCATCCAAGCCCTCCTTCAGTCGTAGCGGTTTTCCGTTCCACTGATCCAAGGAGGGCAAGGACGAGTGTGTGCGCCTGCGTATGCGCGAACGTTTGCGCACCTTAATATATCCTGCGTATTTGACCGCTTCCGTTAATGGACTCCGACTGAGTTAAGTCCCGTGGCGATGGGTAGAAGTAGAGAGGCTTAGACAGATGCAACTAGGCTTTGTCTGATACCTGCACATAGGCGGTCTCGGGGGTGTGAGTACATGCCGTGGTCGCTTCTGCGCTGCACTTTGGGAACGACAGCGTGGATTCGGCAGCACCCGAGATGACAAAGCAGCCCTATTTAGGGAGACACTGCTTTCCCTGCTCAGCCAGGGAGGGGGCTAGAAAAGGTGCCCTAAAAAAATGTTCGTCCCATCTCGATAGGTGGTAGTAACCGCGGCTGCCATCGCATCAGTTTAAATCGTGGTCGAAGGTACAGAACATTTTGTGATTATAAGAAAACACCTGTTATGACGTTTGGCGCGTGGAACGTGAGAACTCTTCTTGATCGAGATGGTAACGCCTGTCCTGAACGCAAGACCGCCATTGTAGCTCGGGAACTTCATCGCTATAACGTGGATGTGGCTGCTCTCAGCGAAACACATCTTGCCGATGAAGGAGAGATGGTAGAAGCAGGTGGTGGATACACTTTCTTTTGGAAAGGTACTGCTGCCTCCGAAACTCGGCGATCAGGTGTAGGATTTGCCATCAAGAATCACTTAGCAAAGCAACTGAGGGAGTACCCTGTTCACATATCTGACCGCGTTACCACACTGCGCCTTTATTTGAACAAAGACAATTACCTTAATGTCATCAGTGTCTATGCGCCTACGTTAGACAAATCTGATGACATCAAGGACAAATTTTACGAGGAAGTGACCCTTTGCCTTAACCGCATAAACGCCAGAGAGCAGGTACTTTTGCTGGGCGATTTCAATGCCAGGGTTGACCGGGACTACGAGGCTTGGCCTGGAGTTTTGGGTGGACACGGAGTTGGCAACATGAACAGCAATGGTCAACTTTTGCTTAGTCTTTGTGCTCAGTACGGCTTGGCGATTACGAACACTATGTTTAGACTTGCCGCCAAGCACAAGACGACGTGGATGCACCCAAGATCCAAACACTGGCATTTGATCGACTACGCTATTGTGAGACAAAGAGATTTCAGCCAAGTGCAAATAACCCGCGCTATGCGAGGTGCGCACTGTTGGTCTGACCACCGACTTATTGTCACTAAGCTGCGAGTCCATCTCCTTCGCCCGCGCAGGTCTCAGATAAGAAAGCTTGCGTATTTAAACGTGGAAAAGCTGAAAGATCGTGAGGTGAGGGAGAAATATGTTGACTCATTGTCTGGAAAGCTGTCATCCGCTGACGAAGTAGATAACGTTGATGCTGCTTGGGGAACTTTAGCATCTCATATTTTAGAAACTGCTTCAACTGTGCTGGGCAATAAATGCCGTCGCAATGAAGACTGGTTTGATGAGAATGATGAAGTTCTGCGGGCAGCACTTGATAAACATCGAGACCTACTGCGACGGCATACTAGGCGAAGAGGAAGCGTTGCGGACGTCAAAGCTAGTGACCAAGAAGTGTGTAAGCTGTCTCGACAAACTAAAGATAAGTGGTGGCGGGACAAAGCTTGTCACATGCAATGGCTTAATGACACAAACCAGCTTGGGGAGTTTTATAGTGAGGTGCGTAAGCTGATTGGCACATCCTACCATACGAAGGTTGCTTTAAGGTCTCTTGACGGTAGGCACCTGTTGACAAGTAGGGAGGATGTGTTAAAACGCTGGGCGGAGCACTTTAACACCTTGCTTAATGTGGATCGATCAGCTGATCTGCACAGCATTAATTTAATACCTCAACTCTCTTCTGCCATTGAACTGGATGAGCCCCTGCTGCGTGACGAGGTTATTTCTGCCATCAGACAGCAACAAAACAACCGGGCGGCTGGCATTGACCTTATACCGGAAGAGCTGATAAAGTACGGTGGAGACGAGTTGCATACGTCGATGTGGAGAATGTTTGAACGCATGTGGGAGGAGGAGCGCGTTCCCGATACTTTTAAAGTGTCGTGAATTTGTGCTCTATATAAGAACAAGGGCAACCGGTCTGACTGCAACTCTTACCGCGGTATTTCACTCCTCTCGGCTCCTGGAAAGGTCTTTGCCAGAATTCTTTTAAACCGCCTAAAGGCCTTATCGGAAATGATTCTGCCAGAAACCCAATTTGGCTTCCGACCTGACCGAGGTACATGTGAAGCGATTTTCGCCGTACGGCAAGTACAGGAAAAGAGTAGAGAACAGGGTCGTCAGCTCTACCTCTGCTTTGTTGACCTGGAGAAAGCTTTCGACAGCGTGCCTCGTGAAGCGCTTTGGGTGGTGCTGGGAAAGCTCGGGTGCACGGAAAAGTTTGTAAGACTTCTTAGACTACTGCATGACGACATGCAATGTTGTGTCGCTGTAGACGGCAAACAGACAGATTTTTTCCCCGTTACCTGTGGAGTGAAGCAAGGATGCGTGTTAGCACCTACTCTGTTTGCTTTATACTTTGCAGTAGTGGTTAGAGAAGTTTTACAAACAATTTCCCAGGGAGTTCGCATTCGATTCCGCACGGACGGCAATCTTTTCAACTTGGCTAGACTTAAGGCTCGTACCAAGGTTTCGCATACGCTGATCTCCGAGATCATGTATGCTGATGATCTGTGCTTTTTGGCTGAATCCCCAGATGGCCTGCAGCAGCTGATGTCCGTTTTCCACCAAGCCTGCCGTAAGTTCGGCCTAAAGATCAGTGTCAATAAGACAGAAGTGATGTCTGTAGACACTCACGGTCGTGAGTCACTGACCATAAAGCTTGGCGAGGATGTGCTAAAGCAGGTAGATAAATTTCGCTACTTGGGGAGCACTGTAACATCCAAGTGTGACCTTGATGCTGAGATCAACAGCAGGATCGGTGCTGCAGCTGCAGCATTCGGCAAGCTGTGTTCTAAGGTCTTTTGCTCACATGACCTTAAGGTGGCCACCAAGATCTCTGTTTATATGGCAATTGTGCTGCCAAACCTCTTATATTCGTCCGAGACGTGGTGTCTGTATCGTCGCCATATACGTGCTCTTGATCGATTCCACTTAAAATGCCTCCGTACCATCATGAAGATCAGATGGTCCGACAGAGTACGTAATACCGAAGTCCTACGGCGAGCCAATGTAAGTGGCATTGAGGCCTACATAATGCGCCGGCAACTTCGGTGGTGCGGTCACGTATCGCGGATGTCGGATGAAAGAGTGGCGAAGCGCATCTTTTATTCTGAGCTGGAGGAGGGCAAGCGTAAGCAGGGCGGACAACTCCTCCGGTACAAAGATGTCCAAAAGCGACATATGAAGAGATGCAATATAGAGCCTTCACAGTGGGAGAATTTGGCAGCACAGCGGACAGAATGGCGCAGAGTGGTTAACAACCATGTACGCGATTTCGAGGATCAACGTAAAGTTGACCTTGACGCAAAACGCGATCGGGTAAAGGCCCGTCCACCTGCTGCTATTTTGTACCATTTTCAAGACGGCAAACTCACCTGCCCTCAATGTGCTCGGACTTTCTTCGCAAAGATAGGGTACATTAGCCATATTCGGGCGCATGAGCGCCAAAATACCGAATAGGAGTTGAAGCGGTCGCCATGGCCGAAATCGGTCGGATGAATATATATTACAATTTACAAGGGCGAGTTCAGACTGTGGCGTGTATAAGCTCTTATTTTGGTGCAATTTATGGTATTTTATCATCAATCATATTTGTACGCTAATAAGGCAAAACATGTTGTTCTAATTGATCATCTGAACATCTATGTGCATTATGTCCATATTGTTAGTGTGCTATCTCCACATGTTTATAAAAATAAATACATATTGATCTTTGTCAATCATGTTCAAGCAGGGACCGGTGTATAAGTTGGCGCGCGTATATGTTCCACCAATAACGTACAAAATAGAATCACTTGACACTTGCAATCATGCAGGTTATGGATGTTAGGGTTATATTATGGTAGACTTCGACTGACGACCGATCGCAACTGTGTGCGACTGACGCCCGCAGTCAATACGACAATGGAATATAATATTTAGTTAAGTTATTCACATCGAGTGTCATGTTACTATATGTGATGTTACCCCTCCCCGCAGTGGTGAGCCCGGGGCCGGGCGGCTCGCCGGGCGGCTCGTACAGCCCCACGCCGCCGCCCACGCTCATGCGCTGGTGCGAGTGGCGCCGCACGCTCGCGCTGGCCGGCCGCGCCAGCCTGCTGCGCCTGTGGGACGCGCACTCCGAGCTGCTGTACGCCGAGATCAACACGGGTGAGGCGCCGCGCTGCCCGGCCGGAGGCCATCCCGTCCTCTACGATATGACATCTATCGTCTCCCGCAGAGTGCGAGGCGGCCGCGACGTCCCTGTGGCGCGGCGACGGCGCGGCGCTGTGCGGCTTCGGCGACGGCAGCGTGCGCGCGTGGGACGAGCGCTCGGCGCGCCCGCTGTACCGCCTGCAGCAGCACCGCGCGCCCGTGCTGGCCGCCGCCGCGCGCCGCGACCTGCACACGCTCGTCACCGGCTGGTGCGCGCACACACACATGCACACACACACACAGGCTGCGCCGGCGTCCACTACTAAACCACGTTGTCGACTTGCAGTATGAACGGCGAGGTGCGGATATACGACACGAGGAAGATGGCGGTCACGGAAACGGTGCAGGCGCCTGCGCCGCTCGCCGCCATCGATGTTCATCCGCTCTGCAACCTCATAGCCTGGTCGGTATACTTACATCGCGCATGCATTTTGATTAGTTAGGTGAATTAGCGACACGTATTTACCGTGGTGTGACGACAGTGGGTCGGTGAACCAGTGCATCAGCATCTACGACCTGAAGGGCACGCAGCTGAACACCATCAAGTTCCACGAGGGCTTCATGGGCGCGCGCATCGGGCCCGTCTCCTGCCTCACCTTCCACCCGCTCAGGTACCACTGCACTTACTTTGACCCGACTACACTACATCACTTGGATTGCACTTTATTAATGTTAGTGACATTAACTTAATATAATACAATTGCGTCGTATTCTACTATATTGTAACTGTATTGTTGATGTAGTCGGTACTGCTGATTATGAGTTCCTAGATGTGATTCCCAAGTCAGGCATATATACAACAGCACCGAGCTAGCCCCCAGTAGTAGTAGTAGAGTACACCGTGCGCTCGGCAGGTGCGCGATGGGCGTGGGCTCCAAGGACTCGACGGTGTCGGTGTACGTGGCGGAGGCGCGGCGGTGACCCTCGCTGTACGGCCTGCCGCTGCCGCTGCCCTTCCAGTGAGCGGCTGCCCGACACTTCAGGTGACCTCACTACTCTAGTTTCGACGAGCCGCTCTCGGAGCGTGGGTAACCTACCTACCCTCTTTTTACGCATAACATCATTGCAGCTGTACATCATCACCACTGCATTTCCCGATGCCGACATGTATTCATAAAGTTTCTTCCTTGTGTGTCATTAAATGCTTGTGACAGAGCCTTCACCATATTATAATACATGTTAGGCCGGCAGGTGTCACCAGAGACGAGCCGGTCGCGGGCGGCCGCCGGGCGCCGCGCTCCCGCACGACTCGTGTACATCACTATATACAAGTATCTATTCACTGACATGGTCTAACTCCTAGCCTAGTTTATTACCTAAGCGACCACATACTGTTTAGTAAAGCTTTCTATCTAGTCTGATACATTATCCACTTAGAATATCTAAAAGAATCAAATTAAATATTTTTTTTAAGAATTTATTTTGTTTTGACAGTAGGTGTGTCATTGAATACTTATTTAGTGTATAGGTATATAAGAAAAGTCTTGCACGTCGGTGTGCATTACTATGCGTAACATGATTTACATTGATTTGTAGAATCGCATTTAACCGACGAAATATAGATCTAACGGCGTTCGGATACACACTGTAAATATAATAAAAAAGTTACCAAAAAATGAATACTCACGTTTTATGTAAATAGTTTATAAATTATTGATATACTTCAGTTCGTTCACAAACGCGGTAATGCTCTATATCAATGTCAACGTCCTTATTTACCATTCGTGAGTCGATTGGTGTGTGGATTCGAACGCCTATAGCAAGAATATTTGGTGCTACATTATACCGATATTATAATGTTAATTTGTTGTTATTGAATGTGTTGCGCCGCCCCGCCCTCCCCGCGGCGCCGCGCGTGCGTACTCCGTGCCCACGGCCGCTCTTGTCTGTGGGAAGTCACTATTGTGCAAGAATATTAAACAATGTTACATGTATGTGTCCTGATGTAATCGTCAAATCCAATGTTTATCATTATATTAGTTACTGAAACCTTATACATCCACATATGGGATTTACAACGTTTATGTACAAAAATATTTTAATTATTATTTACTAATGATAATATTTATTATTAAAAATATATGAAATCATATAATTTAAATACTATAAATTATACAAAAAGTATAATAATATCTTTTATATTATTATTTGAATATGACGTATTATTTCTTATATTTCTATATCCCACAGACATGAAAATAATCTTGTAATCGGGTATTGTACATATTAGTGCGCTCCACCTTGTATGTGAGACTTAGAACAGAACACCGCAGCGAAACGCAACGCGACGCAGACAATTTAGCCAAATAATACAACATACACACTTATTAATATTGTATGATTAATTAAATTATTCACAAAATGTAACGCTTTAAGTAGCTATGTAATTATCTTGTAAATATGATAAGATTATACCGGCTGTCCTATTGTCTGGGCACTGCACAGGTGGACGAAGATATGGTCTACTAGGTGACAGATTGGCACTAGACGCCGCGACAACCGCTACAACAATCTTGCAATACAAGCGCGGACGGAATCGTGAGGAGTAAGATAGATCATGAAATAATGTACCTCTAACGCAATATCATTTATTTATTTAGTGTAGGCGATCCGCACCTCGTATGTGTCCTGCTTAAGACGTAGTAACAAGGACTACAGTGGTGCGAGAGCTGTACAGGGAACAGCCTGTGATATATGCCTGTGCCTGCGCTTGCTTCCCTCGGACCATGTGTTATCACACGTTACTACCCGTTGACACGGGTCTTTGCTGAAAACTGGACATCTTCGCTCGTCTAGCACCTGCCTTTAATTGTAAATTCCCTTCTCTATGAAGACACATCTTTTGACTTTTAAACATAACATAACATCAATCCTGTACCTATAGGTAGAGGTGTATTCTGTATAGTACACTCACGTTGACTTCTATCTATCTTTTAATTATATATCGTTTGCTAAATCTATAATTGACAAATGAATGATTATGCCTATCTTTTATTTGACTAATAAGATGATAAACCATGCTGTTGCTACTAGATTCAGTCCCCCGCTTGTGTCCCCCCTCCCGCACGCCGCAGTGAGGCGCTCGCGGTGCGGTGCCGTGTCCCGCGCCCGTCACTCGCTACAGGTAGCAAGGCCCACCCAAGTGTTCACGAGGTGCTACATACTATGTTGTCATACAAATTATAATATTAGTTGTTACATATACACATACTTCATTACCTACTTCGTATTTGTACATATTAGTGAGCTTGATTTCTATATTACGCCGATACAATTGTATAATAATTTGTCGTTCCAAATGATTTTTGTCTTGTGATTTACAGAAAGTTCCTAAGACTCAATAATTACTAGCTGCCATTTTTTTATTATTATAAGGTTTTGTTCACTACGTAATAAGTTATCAATTTTGTGTTCGTTTGTAATTTAGATTTTAATAAAACAAATTATGTCCATGTATAATTCAGAGGTGATTTTTTTATTTTTAATATTTCACATTTCTACCGGAATGGAATGATGAATAACGGTAGCTAAAGTGTTAAGTGATAGAATGAGCATTTAACTGAAATATTGATTTTCAATGAACAAATATGTTAACATGGAGATGTATTACAGAATTCACTTATGAAATGTGTGGCCATAGTTAACTCTACTTAGTGGTAAGTGGGTTGTCACCAGTTGTGATCAAACCTCAGCTATGTCATGTCAATAATGAACAAAAGGACAAGTTGCCAATTGGTTGTTAATTATATTGAAACTTGCATTTCGTCTATGATGATCGATTTTGCTTTTACGTATTACCTATGTAATTTAAATGTACATTTTACATAATAATAATTGTTGTTGTTAAAATAAAACATGGTTAAAACTTGGATCTTTTATTTTACTTACAATTACTAAAGTCAATATTTACAATCTCTTTTGTAATATTACCAAAACAGCACTTGATTTTTTAAGAATTCCTGGTTTTACTTCTTTTCTTAAAATATATAAATATTAAATTTAGCAAGATGTCATTCAGCCATTCCAATAAAATAGTTGAATAAATATTTGTTGGAAAGACAATATTGTTGAAAAACAATGTAAATAAAAGTAATGAAAACACTTGTCATTGCTAGAACATGTCCTAAGGACCAAGAAACCAAATATAAAAGAAATAGTGAGAATAAAAATCATAATATATTATTTAGAGCACAACACAAAAAATCTATACTTTGTCTGCTATCACCAAATAATAATCATATAATTATTATATATTTAGGCATCTTTATTAACACATTAAATAAAGATACTTTTTTAACACTGACTGTGCGTGAAGCAGGCATTAGTTAAACTATAGCCATATATTTATGTGGATCCACACCAAAGGAAACGGGAACCGCTAGCAGATAAAATTAAAAACATGCCAAAATTTTTATGGGTTGGTAAAATCCACTGGGAAAGGATTAAAGATTAATAATGTAGACAAAGTAAATGCTTTGGTAATTTTATTATTATGATGTCTAAATTAATTAATGTGAATGTGATACAAAGCTTTTAGTAGCCATTCTGCTTACCACTAAATCAAGTAAACATTCATCATTTTTCAAATTGTTTAATTTATACATCTGTTTCACTTCTATCTTACTTGTAAATTTATATAAGTCTCGCATGGGACACATTTCACCTTCAATTTTAGGTATGATTTCTGTGCTAACATCTTGACCGTCAGTGATTAAAAAACAAAATAACATATGCATATCCTTTTGTATACCAAACTTATTCAAACTCTGTGAAATATTTTTAGACAGAGATAAATTATACAATATCTCAGTAAACACGGACTTTGTGACCAATGTCTTCAGTTTTTCAGCCAGAACAGCTTTGTTTGCTGCAACAGCCACTTGAAATGAATCAACTATTAGTCTTGGTTTAATGACAGCACACTTCCATTCACCCTGGACGATTTTATCTCGGATAAATTCGACATTAGGAACATTTTTGAATAAGTACATCTTTAATGTGGTTTTCGTTTCTGGATCCAGCTCTATAGTCTGATAGTCTGGCGCCATGGTCGAAACTCTTGATGTAAGTTTTTTAGATTATCAACCCACTTTTTTTAATTAATCACTTAATTATTTTATTTTATTGTACTTTCTGATTTGTTTTTAGACAGGTAAGGTTAAGTTGACATCAGGCAATAAAATTCTGAAACAAAACCTCAGATTAAATTCGCAATCCGGTAGCACATACAAAGTACTCTGTAGACTTACATACTGACTTACTATTAAATTAAATGTAATTCATATCTCATTCCTACCTTTATTTTTATTTTTCGTATCAAATCACAGATTTAGTAGCTATATTATTCATTAGATTCGCGGAGACGGGACAAACTTAATCTTCTACGCCGGTATTTGTTTATGGTTAGTGGTATAACGTAGTGTTTACATACTCTTTAACTCTTTGGTTAGTGGTAAACGGTATCCGTATAACCATAGAGAAAATAAGTATAGGTATAACCATGTATAACCAAGTCCGATATAGAAACGAATCATAAATGGCGTTGCTAATGATTTCCTCTCTCACTCGTACGTTATTCCTGTCTTTACTTTTTTTTTCACATAAGTTGGTTGAAAATACAAAACGCAAAAAAAATCCTAATAAACTCAGTTGACCGTGGTGGAGGAACCTCTAAAAATCAAGTTTTAATAAAGTTAGTTTTTTGTTTGTTTTTTTTTTTTTTAATTTTATGACATACAGTGGAGTGGAATATTTATTATTTTGCTATTTGTTTTTAAACAACAACAGCGCGGCACAGCAGTCCAATCGCTTAGCCACTGCACCAATCGGGTCGTCACCGCATTATCATTATAATTATTCGATTATAATGTGCTGGACGTTGTGATGTGTCATAAACACATCACTGGCTGGACGCATGATTTGGTATGCGATATATTGCATACCAAATAATTATGATATCTGGACACATCATCATTATATATAATGATGATGTGTCCAAATATCATATTTAATGCGTTGCGTACGTGGATAATATCGCTTACCATCAGGCGAATTGTGAGCAAGCGCATACTATTTAGTATTAAACAAAAACCACCGTGTCTCTACCCTGAATTTTCACTTGAATTTTTTTTTCCTTAGCCTTTTTTTTCTACTACCACTACAACTTAGGTACTTGTTTATATATAAGGGCAATGATTAAACCTAGTCGGTATAATACCTAACTATACAAAGTCTTCCCGAGCCCTTGTCACAACTTACTTTTGTCGCTCTCCAGTCTAACCAAATTTTGGCTAAATATGAGTATTTTAGGTAGGGAGACTGCCATCAGACGCGTTTCACGTGCGCGCCTATTCGCAGACCAGCCGTGATAAGCTAACATTTAACCTGATAGATACTGATAGTAGTAAATAAATTGCGGTCGACCTGTTTGGCTTTAACTTCGTAACGAGCTCTGCAAAAAAAACTGGATTAATTATAATAAATATTTCAACTTGTTTCATTTTGCTGAAATTCTCTAGTGTAGAAGTATCTTTTGATTTCGTTGACTTAGAAGTTACATTTTTTAAAGGTATGGATCCCTAAAAATATGTAAACTAACATAGAACATCCTTTTTAAAAGTTAATTCATAACATAAAATCGTTTAATTATGTGTTTACTTAAAAACACACAGCGTCGATATGAAGAATGTTTTCGTGAACTTACCGATTATTCCCGCTATACTGGTACTATACCTGTTTGTCACAGCTAAAGGGCAAAATATCCTTGTCGTTATTTACGATAGGTTGCCCCCCTTGAATCCCTGTCATAGCGTTTTGTGAAAATTCTCGCGCCAACGGCTTTAAAACTTTTCCAAGTGAAAATTTTTAATAAAGTCGAATTTTCAAACCTAAAATAGGGATAAAGTGTGCAGTGGAAGTTGCTAAATCAGTGAGTGATAAAAGTGTTACGATTCCACAAGATGTGACGGAAAAAATGGTTGAGACGTCCTTTCGACCGAAGCTATATTTTTACGAAGAGTAAGACAGTTTATCTTCTAGTGGAGAAAGGGTATCAGACTCGGAGTCTGAGGGTAAATCCTTGCGCCTTCCTAACAAGAGGATATGATAATGATAGTCTCACCATAATCGTCGCGTCGTCATGAGACATCGGACCCTCATGTCAATGCACTCGTGGAGCACGACCCTAAGTCAGTTGTCTAATTACGTGCAGTATTGCCCCTTTTTAACATAAAGCCCAAGCTCTTGTCATCGCTGGCTAAATCAGTACCTATAAATTCCTCGGCGGAATATTTATTTAGAACTGGTTTAGGGCAATTGGATTTAGGGAACTGTGAGACAACACGGGTAGTTCAAAACCGGTTAGGAGTGCTCCACCAAACCGCGTATACTTACTTAATGATATTTAAACACTTTCATATAAATGCTTAGAAAGATGTAAAGTTTTCGAAATCACCACAGTGCTTTTTTAGCTTAACCTGGGTTTCTTGAACTCAAGATTAATGATGGGCTATGCCTTTTAAGTAAAAAGAAGGCCTACTTAATGCCCACTGAAAGAGCTTTAGTTGGCCTAACACATGGCCTATTAGAACCTAAAGAAATATGATAGGTAATTATGCCAGTAGTTCCCTAGGGAATTAACAGTATCCAATTGATGTTACAAAAGACTTGCATGTCGTCTGTAGTAAAAGAGCAGACTATATAGAGTATTAGAGGATTATATAGAGTAAGGCAAGATCGCTTGATATGAAAAATTCTAATAAGAATCTTCAAAAGTCATTATGATAGGTGCCACTAAGTGTAGACAACTTAATTGATCAAAAGGCCCTTATGCATATACAACAGCCCTTAGGAGGAACGGGTAGAATACTCAATACACTAACATATCTAAAAGATAACAAGCCTGTAAAGAGACATAGTATAATGCATGAACCAGCTGGCTCTACTATCTAGACACAGCCTGGGTTTTTAAAACATACCTTGACATTTAATTCAGGCAGTAATAAGTTATCCCAAAAGAGGATTTAGAAAGTATAATAAAAGAAACAATTCCTTTTGCCCAAAAGATAAATGATAACTATCAATGACTAATATTTAAAGGGGTAAGATTAAATTTTATATAAAAACACATTACTTATTGGAATGTAGTCGGACAAAAAAAAAAAAAAGGTTTATCATAAAAATAATATCAGGTGCTTGCATCCCATTTAAAGACATTTCCAAGAACCACATCGAGATGACAATGGAGATTAAGCAGGTATGTCCATACAAAATCTTTCTAACTCATTTCCTATGCATCAGTACCTGACTATCTTCAGGAGCAGGACTGGATGATAAAGATAGATATCTCAGATACTTATTTTCATAAAGTATATTTTTTCATTCCTTCGGGGAATACAGGCATGATGAGATGTTTTACTTTTTCATGTATTATTATGGTTTACAATGGAGTAATCCTTATGTCAGCAAAAATGTCAGCTTTACCATTTGACCTTGTATCTACTCTGACATTTGCAGCTATGACGAATTGGGTCGCGAAGACCTTTCGTGCCAGAGGGATACGCACTCTAGTCTGTCTAGATAATTTCCTCTGAACCCACCAGGACCAGTCCAAGTTGATCCCAACTGCGGAAGTTGAGAATCAGTTGGAATCGCTGGGATGGTACATAAACTACCCTAAGTCTATAGTAAGCTTAGTGCAGCAGTTAGAGTACTTAGGTATAACCTGGAACACCCACTAGATAATATAATATCATTGTTTCTCCAAAGAGTATTAAAGAAATTTATTAAGTTTTGACTGCTACGCAGTAGACACAATAGAAGAACCATTCTTTGCGGCTCACCGGTTGGCCAAGTGGCGTTCAACGTATTAAAGTCAATTAAAAGATAAAAATGCACTCTATTACAGGTACAAAGGCTATTGGGTCAATAAATCTTTACCAATTTTTGTGGTCAATTATGTTTTAACATATGTGAATATTTGTGGTAACATAATTATGTGTCGCTACAGAGTTAAATACAAAATTGGGAACGAAGGGCAAACCCTTCTTAGGCTTACTGGACTTAACACGCAAGTTGTTAAAGTTGACAGACGGTCAGAATATACATCTGTCAGCTCATTACCTCTCGGGGAGGTACAACTGCACAGCCTATTACTACCCACATTCTAGTCCAATCAGACTCTGGTAGCCTACATTTGGTACAAGAGGGGGACAAACTCCTTAGGTTCACTGAATTTGACAAGCAAGTTGTTGAAGTTGACAGACAGTCAAAACATACATTTGTCAACTCATTACCTCTCGGGGAGGTACAACTGCACAGCCGATCACTTGTCCCGAGGACGACGGCTATTGGAATGGCATCTGTTGCCAGCCGAAACAAACCGATAATTTATCGTTGGGGCACTCCAGACGTCGACCAGTTTGCGTCTGCAGACAAAGCCGTAGTCAACAGATTATTATGTCTCAATCGATTACAAAGATCAATTTGGCAGTATTCTCTAACGCCTCTAACCTAAGGTATAAACTTCAGTTAGGATGGATATTTCCACCTCTTTAATCTGATTTGATCCCTCGAGTTTAACTCACCTCAACAGTAGGGTGCAGCACTTACATACTTATAGCTCCACTTTAGGAAGATACATTTTGGCTAATATACTAGCGGATCTAGAATCACAAGCCCTAGAGCCACCAGTTACAACCTCGCGGAGAGGCTGGAGGACACAGCAACGGGTCCCCCATCAGTATAAACAAACCCACTGGCTCTTCATGCCTGGTTAGTTAACAGTGGGAGAAACAAATCAGTTTGTTATTGGTCAGAAGTAGAGAAACAGAATTAACATTTAATACAAATATAATGTTTATTAAGATATTCAGCCATAAAAAGATGGTTTAAATGGTGCGATGCCATAATGATCTGTAATATTGTAAGTCCACCTATGTACTATTATGGAATGCAATAAAGTATTGAGTATGTAATAATGTAATTAGCCACAATTACAAGAGTTCTAGCATACTTACATATACATGAAAGGTTAACTTACAAAGTACGATTCTAGTGCAATATTACAGACTTACTGTTATTTTTCATCATCATCATCATCCACAGTCCAATTTCACCCACTGCTGGGTATAGGACTCTGTAAATTATATGTACATTCTATTATAGTACATACATATATATATATTCTGTAAATTTACAGTAGAACAGAATTTACTTGCAACAACTAGCTCTTAGCTATTGCTGCTGCTTAACTTATAGAATCAAAGTTACCAGTGTGTGATGTACAGATGGTTTTATGCGACACAGCTGCAATTCTTATGTTGGCATTGGGCAGAAGTAGTACATGAACTGCCATTATTCATGGAATTAGATGCTGATGTGCACATCTCTGATAGTAAAATAATCAAGTGATCATTCTATGGGTCAAAGACAGACTCAATAAAACATGAACATGCAGGAGAGCTTTTATTAAAATATGCTAACTAGCAAGTGTGCCAGCCAAGTTAAATGGACAAAACAACTCATTAAAGTTTCTAAAGTAGGAGAGAGAATAAAGAACAGCTAGATCACTGCCGTCTTGGTCTAGTGGTTGCTAAGTGTGAGTGCTGAACATGAAGTCCTGGGTTCACCACCCGGGTTGTGCAAACTTAGTGAGTTACTTCATAAGGTAGTTAAGTAGCAGCAGGGAGTCTGAAGGTGTGCCTGGTTGATGGCAATAGACTCGATAAACGAGGGTGTTACAATACACTCCTGCCTGTCCCTTTAGGGAATGCAGGTGTGAAGTTATGTTATGTTAAATCACTTATTAATAACAGTAATTAAGAAACCATATCCAGCATGCAGCATATAAGAGGAGGGAATAACAGCTTCCCCAGGATCTGTTAGGTCTGCAGTAGCCTCTGCTAACTAGGTTGAGAACAAACCAGAGTGTTTAAATTAAGTTAGTTACTAAAAGTGATAAGAGATGGCGCCACTGGCAAAATTTAATGTCGCTATGGTTTCGTTACCGCCGTATATATAAGTCTCAGCGAGATTTTCAATAAATTAGAGTCTTTACAAGCAAGTGTGGTTTTATTTACGTAACGTGCAGTGACATCTGGTGCCGAAACCCGGGAGTAAGTGTGTGGACATAAAATAAGAAGTGTATAATATAAACATACAGTGAAAAGTGAAGTGTTGAAGACTTAGAAAAGCAACACGTGATGGAACAGTAAGCAGTGATAGTTTGGATCAGTTTTGTGTGAATGTAGACTCTCTTCACACAGGACTTAGAATTATTTGTGTAATTGTGGTTATTGACTTAGCCTCCGGCTCTCTACGAGGGACTTAGTTTCTGGCCTTTTCAAGCGAACCGGCCATCTATATTGGACTTAGGAAGACACTTACACTACAACTAAAATGGATAATTTAATAGCAAAACAAGGAGAAATTAATGATCAAATAATAAGAAACTATAACAATTATAGGAAGTCTCATAAGGATCGATTGACGAAGTCCTATATAGAAATACGTTCCCAAAACTTAGATACCCTATGGGAAAAGTTTACGGAGAACCATTTTGAGATAATAACGTTACTGAAAGGTCACGAAAAGACCAAATTGTCATATTTTGCCGAGGATTTGTATGGTAACAAATTCAAATTCAATTTATATAGGTCTAAAATGAAAGATGATTTAGAAGCACGATTCTCTGCATCTCCAAAAGTAATTCAGACTGGTACATCAGCTACCGCTGAAATCAAGCTGCCTAGAATTCAGTTACCATCATTTTCAGGGGCTTATGAAGAATGGCAGACTTTCTATGACATGTTTATCTCTTTAATTCATGTAAATCAAAATCTAAGTGCTGTTCAGAAACTACATTATTTGAAAAGCAGCCTGACAGGTGAACCTGAGATGCTTCTCAGAAATTTATCGACTACAGAAAATAACTATGAAGAGGCATGGAACAAGTTAAAAAGGCGTTATAACAATAAACGCTACAATTCAAATGAAATACTAAGACGTTTGTTTTCACAAAAGATTCTAACAACCGAGTCTTATACTGGCATAAAACAAATACTGGACACTACATCTGCATGTATAAAATCGTTAGTGAATTTAGGCATTGATGTAGACTCCTGGGATATAATAATAAATTATATTGTAGTCACTAAGCTTGATTATGAATCGAGGCGACAGTGGGAAACGGAAGTTTGCCATTACGAGTCAGATGATTTGCCTACCTGGGATCAATTAGTCAAATTCTTGGAGATGAGGTTTAGAACCCTTGAGATGTTAGATGGAACTAAGAATTTCAAACCTGTTAATAATAATATTGCAAAAAATGTGTCCAAACCCAAATCATTTCACGCTGCTGTTCAAGAAGAAAAGAAAGAAAATAATAAAAGCTGCACGTTATGTACGAGTCATCATTTATTCCACCAATGCAAGCAATTTAGCAGCAAGACTCCCCAAGAGAGGTCCGAGTTTGTTCAATCCAAGGGTCTTTGCTATAATTGTTTGTCACCAAATCACAATGTAAGAGGCTGTCATCAGGCTACATGCTGTCGCCGATGTGGCAGAAGACACCACACATTGCTTCATTTCGAGAGAAGTCAACGTCAAGAGGCAACCACACCCACACTAACGAGTCCTGAGAAATCTCTTAGTCAAGAGACGAGCTCAGAGAAAACTGTAGTAGCTCATTTTGCAAGAGGAGAACACCAATCAGAAGTGTTATTGGCTACGGCCTTAGTCAAGGTCAAATCTAAAAATAACTACTCACAAATTTTAAGAGCGTTAGTTGATCAAGGTTCTGAAGCGTCGTTTGTTAGTGAAAACACTGTTCAATCTCTAGGTCTTAAACGAATTCCTGTAAATGGTTTAATATCTGGGGTGGGTAATGGTCAAGCTAGAACTAAGAGTATGGTTGAATTTTATTTAGAGTCGCTTTATTATCCTGAGTTTTGTATCCGAGTCAATGCCTTTGTTTTAAGTTCACTGACGTCCTTTCTTCCTTCGCGTAATACTTCTATCATAGATTGGCCTGAGATTAATAGCCTTTCTATAGCAGATCCAAGATACGGTCAACCAGGTAAAATTGATATTATCTTAGGTGTAGACGTTCACAGTGAGATAATGCTGGATGGCTTACTTAAGCATCCGGCACAATCAGGCCCTATTGCGCAAAATACAAAGCTAGGCTGGATTTTGTCTGGAAGAATTTCGAACCAAGAGTCGTCTAACCCTAGAATGATTAATTTACATCTTCGAGTAAAGGAGGATGAACTGTTAAAGCAATTTTGGGAAATAGAAAGGGAGCCAGATATGTTAGAAAAGAAGCTTACTAAGGATGAAATTCGCTGTGAAGAAATTTATGAAATGACAACGCTGCGAAATAACAAAGGGCGTTACATAGTTAGATTACCATTTAAAGAGGCCGACCCAAAATGTATGTACGGCAATTCAAAGGCGATAGCAATTAGAAGATATCAACTACTAGAGAAAAAATTAAATAAAAACGATCCTTTAAAAGAAGAGTACATCAAAGTTATAGAAGATTATATTGAGCAAAATCATATGAAAATAATTGACGATCCGGACGATATTAACAATTCATGTGCAGTGTACCTCCCTCACCATGCAGTAGTGAGAAATGACAAGGAGACTACGAAAGTGAGGGTGGTGTTTGACGCATCCTGCAAGGGTTTAAATAACGTATCTCTGAATGATACGTTATTGGTGGGACCGAAACTGCAGCAAGACTTACGTCATATTTTAATGAGTTGGAGAACAAATCGTTTTTGTATTGTTTCAGACTTAAAGCAAATGTACAGGCAAATCCTAGTAAATGAGAAAGATATTGATTTCCAGAGGATTGTATGGCGTCCTAATCCTGGACAGCCTATACAACATTACAAACTTTGTACACTTACCTTTGGAACTGCGTGTGCCCCATATTTGGCTGTTAAATCTCTACAACAGTTGGCAAAGGATGAGATATCTAAATACCCTACAGCAGCGAGGATCACTTTACAGGATTACTACATGGATGACGTATTAACCGGTTGTGAAAATGAGGATGAAGCAATAGACATTTACGAAGAAATGAATAAACTGATGAATTTAGGTGGGTTTCATCTTCAAAAATGGTGCAGCAATAGTAAAAAATTGTTGGATCACATTAAGTGTGAGAAGCAAAGTTCTGGTGAATCCTTTGTGTTTAAAGCTAACGATATGATTAAGGTTCTAGGGATTTCCTGGAATAAAATATCAGATAATTTTGAGTATACTTACAATTTACCGGTGGTGGATGAATGTATAACCAAACGCAAAGTTTTATCCGATATAGCAAGACTTTACGATCCCCTGGGATGGATTGCACCCGTAATCATTGTTGCCAAAATATTCATACAAAAGTTGTGGAAGTCTGGTTTGCAGTGGGATGAAAACCTACCCCCAACTCTTCTTAAAGAATGGCTACACTTTAGACATGCATTGAACCAAATAAACATGATTGTAATTCCGAGATGGTTCAACACATTTAATGATGATTCCTTAGAACTGCATGCATTTGCCGACGCTTCACAAAAGGCGTACGTTGCAGTTGTATACCTTAAAACTAAAAACGCGGATGGTGTCCATGTCAAGTTAGTGACTGCTAAGACTAAAGTAGCTCCAGTGGAGAAAGAAATTTCCATTCCTCGAATGGAACTTTGCGCTGCTTTATTGACCACTACACTAATACATGAAGTTTCTCAAGTAATGAAAGTGCCTAAAGAGAGGTTATTTGCATGGTCAGACTCGACTGTGGTACTAGCTTGGTTAAGTGGAGAGCCCAGCAGATGGACAACATTCGTCAGCAATAGAGTGTCCGAGATTCTGACGGTTATTGACCGTGATAAATGGCATCATGTTAGTACTGATCAGAATCCTGCAGACTGTGCGTCTAGAGGTTTATCAGTCTTGGAGTTAGCCGAGTATAAACTTTGGTGGAATGGGCCCGATTTCCTGCATCATCAAAATAGTTACAGAGTAAATTACGATTTTGTTACGAGCGAAGAAGAAAGACCCATTAAAGTATTAACTGCAGTTGTTAATATCAAGGAAGAGTTCATTTGGTTAAGGTTTTCTAGTTTACCAAGATTACTAAGAGTCCTATCGTATTGTAGAAAATTTCTTATTTTGAGATTGCCTAAGGAACAAAGAAACATAAGCGCGATAGTTTCTGTAACCGAAATGAATGAAGTATTAAAAATATGTGTAAAACTGACTCAACAATTGCATTTTAGAGACGAAATAAAACAATTAAAATTTGTCGGATATGTTCCTAAGCGTAGTCCACTTCATAGTCTTTGTCCATTTTTTGACGAAAATGGCATTTTAAGAGTAAGTGGTAGGATAAAAGAATGTTCAGCTAGTTTGGACAAGAAACATCCAATGATTATACCTAGTGATAGTAAAATCACTAAGTTAATAATTTTGGACGCTCATCACAAAACGCTTCATGGTGGACCTCAGATTATGATGAATTACCTAAGATCTAAATTTTGGATTATTCGTGCTAGAGACCGTGTCAAAAAATACTACAGGAAATGTAGCACTTGTACAAGATATTCTCGTCAAAGCAATAATCCGCTTATGGGACAGCTTCCGAAGGCCAGGTTGACACCAGATAAGCCGTTCAGATCATCTGGTGTAGATTTTACAGGTTATATTCGTATTCGATTTTCTCCTGGACGAGGGTCTAAGTCCTATAAAGGTTATATCTGTCTCTTTATCTGTATGACAACCAGAGCTATTCACCTGGAAGCGGTATCCGATTTAACTGCCGCAGGTTTCATAGCAGCATTCAGAAGGTTTGTGTCGAGAAGAGGTTCTTGTCAGCATCTATATAGCGACAACGGGACGAATTTCGTGGGAGCAGAAAAAGAATTACGAGAGATGTTAGTTCGTGCTAAATCACAACTCCCCAACGAAATATGTCACTTGCTGGCAAATGAAGGAACCACTTGGCATTTTATACCACCCCATGCTCCAAATTTTGGAGGATTGTGGGAAGCGGGTGTCCGATCCACTAAAACTCATCTTAAACGAGTAATCGGAGAAGCAACACTTACTTTTGAAGAACTATCGACAGTCCTAGCGCAGATTGAGGCTTGCCTGAATTCGCGTCCAATGTCAGTTTTGAGTGATAATCCGGTTGATCCACTACCATTAACACCTGGTCATTTTTTGGTTGGCGAGCCCCTAGTAACTGTGCCAGATGAAAATTTTCAAAACGTAACAATCTCCAGTCTTCAACGATGGAAGTTGGCTCAAAAAATGATTAATGATTTCTGGCGTAAATGGTCAAATGAGTATTTAGTGAATTTGAATCAAAGGTATAAGTGGACAATGAAACGACCAGAACCTGAGATAGACGATATAGTAATTATAAGAGATTCAAATATACCACCTGCGAAGTGGTTATTAGGTAGAGTTGTTGAAAAACATCCGGGAAAAGATTGTGTAACGCGCGTAGTTACTTTGAAAACTAAAAATGGTTTATGTAAGAGACCTTGTAATAAGTTATGTTTGTTACCTAAAGTAGAAGAATAGTTAAAAAAATTGTTTTATTTTGTGCTGTTTTGTTTACTTTAACGAGTCCTTACGGTGGGCGGCTTATAATTTTCCTTTTGTTCAGTGTTCTTATAGTTTTTTAATTTATACTTTGTATTATTAGTAGAAAGAACGAAGTTCTTTGGTGAGCGGCATGTTTAAATTAAGTTAGTTACTAAAAGTGATAAGAGATGGCGCCACTGGCAAAATTAAATGTCGCTATGGTTTCGTTACCGCCGTATATATAAGTCTCAGCGAGATTTTCAATAAATTAGAGTCTTTACAAGCAAGTGTGGTTTTATTTACGTAACGTGCAGTGACATCTGGTGCCGAAACCCGGGAACTAGCAAGAGTGATAAGACATTTAATATATTAAATATAAATTTATTGGTCAGAGATAGATTGAAGTAAAGGATCTCAGTTACAACTTAAAAACTTCCAACCCACATAAACTTTAATCATCATAATTATGTGATTGGATTTGATAATGTGTTGATATTAGAAAAAGTTATTATAATTTTATTTTTAATTATAATTTGTTAATAACTATGAAGTTTTTTTATAAGGATAAGAGGTTCATATTTATTGAACTATTTAATGGTTAGAAGAGACTGATTTAATAACAGTATTATTGTTACTTCTAACCCTCTTATGTTTACAGGATATACATTTATAAATATGTATCACCATAGTATCACATAGCGTTTTGTGTTTGTCACCAGCAGATATCAAACAGGTCTTCATATCGACGCTGTGTGTTTTTAAGTAAACACATAATATGATATTTTGAATTACAACAAAATAATTATTATGTGTTGAAAGAAAAACACACAGCGTCGCAGAAATAACTTCCTGGTGAAGACCATATGACAGGGATTCAAGGGGGGCAACCTATCGTAAATAACGACAAGGATATTTTGCCCTTTAGCTGTGACAAACAGGTATAGTACCAGTATAGCGGGAATAATCGGTAAGTTCACGAAAACATTCTTCATATCGACGCTGTGTGTTTTTCTTTCAACACATAATAATTATTTTGTTGTAATTCAAAATATCATAATTTTTTTATCGATATCGATGACCTTTGACCATTCTATCTGGACCTGGAGCATCTCTTATGATTTTTGCCATGTTATGCGACAGTAGGTAGGCACCCGTATTTTGTAGGTATAACCGGTCCATATTATATTATATTCCTTTAGGGATAGACATTCGCGCAATTCTTCTGATTTTGACACACAAATTCACAAATGCCGATTTTCAAAGTTGTTGTGAAAGAGGAATGAGAATGTAAATAATGCATGGTAATGCTTATTCAATAGCAATATTTCAAAAAAATTGACATATCTTTGATGTGTTGTTTATCTTGTTTACCGTGTTATGCACAGAGTACATTGAATAAACGTGATAAGTCTCTAGTACAGTAGTCTATGGCGATAAGATTATTTCAGAATCAAGCAATGATATTATAATTATATAAAATGAGGGAATCAAGCAAGAATAATATACACTCTTACTAGCAATTAAAGATAACAGTGACCCTGAAGTTGAACCGAGACTAGTGAGTTTTGTAATAAATTAAAATGTTGTTTCCAAGGCTCAATAAATTCAGTTCACTAATAAAGAATGGGTCGTCGCGGTTACTGGCGACTCAGACTCAACAGACAGAAAATGTAGGTCCCGTGGTGTATCAAAAGCTCTTGGGGACCGACAGGGGGATCGCATTGTACGGACTAAATAGTCCTAAAGACCGCAATGCTCTTGGTTTCGGTATGATCGAAGCTATGAGGGAAGTGAACCAGTTGATAAGGGAAGACACGAAAGTCTCGGTGGTGATACTACACAGCATGGTGCCTGGTATCTTCTGCGCTGGTAAGAACATACTGAATAAATTAACTGAATTACCAATTAGAATTAAATACTTACATTTCCTACAAAACAAAGAGGTTAGGTACATAGACTGGTTGTCTGAGATCGCCTAAGGGAATCATATTACATTTTTACTTGAGTAGAAATAAATATTCAAAATTATACAGTTCTATAATTACAACAGGTCACTTTGAATGGCCATTCTTACTTGAGTATTAGCCATTTCAGATTAGTTATGCATTGTTTCTATTTTCATCAGATGTCTTAGTATAATTTGAAAAGTACAATATATCGTCATTAAAAAGTCATATTGTATAAAATTTTAGCTATACATTAAATAGGACCAGCCGTATTATACCTATATAAATAAATATTGTTTAAAATGTCTTAATCCGACTGAACAATCTTAGGTGCCAACTTAAAAGAGCGGCTCAAGATGACTGATGATGAAGTTGCTAACTTTGTGAGAGGTTTGAGAGCAACTTTCATTGAAATTGAAGATCTTCCCATGCCAACAATAGCAGCTATTGAAGGTGTAGCAGTAGGAGGTGGGCTGGAGCTAGCTCTGGCCTGTGACATCAGGGTGGTGTCAGAGACGGCCAAGTTGGGGCTGGTTGAGACAGGAAGAGGTCTCATCCCTGGTGCAGGGGGCACTCAGAGATTGCCAAGAGCTGTAAACATCAATATAGCCAAGGAGCTCATTTACACTTCAAGAATTGTCAGTGGAAGTGAAGCTAAGGATTTAGGTTGGTATTTAACATGCCTTTAAAATAGTGTTAAGCAACAACCCTTATTTTAGTTGTTTGTTATAATTATTACTCATGATAGTTATTAATGCACCTTTCAATTCCAGGCATAGTCAACCATGTAGTACCACAAACCAGCTCAAACAATGCGGCTCTAGAGAAAGCACTATCCATTGCACGGGAGATAACACTTAATGCACCGATAGCACTCCGCTGTGCTAAGCAGGCTATCAATGAAGGCATACAGCTTAGCATCAAGGATGGCTATGAAGTAGAACAGAAGTGTTACGAGATCAACATCCCCACCAAAGACAGGCAGGAAGGGATGATATCATTTATAGAGAAGAGGAAACCCCTCTATGAAGGTCACTGAAGCTCAATATTTAGTGGTAGTGGTAAGGATAGGCAATCAATAAGTGTATACATAAGGTGTAATAATATTGTTAAGTGAATCAGTACATATTTTTGATACGTTATTATATTGTGTATGAGCATTGAATATTGTTATAGTTGATTTTAAATAAACTGCCATCTATTTACACTTTTGTTTTTTATGGTAATCCAAACATATTGTTGCTAGGTCACACATGAAAACAGATAATCTATCCAGTAAACAAATAGGGCCTGATGAAATAAATTGCATTATTACTATTGTGTTGATAATATGATAAGATATATCATATCATATACTATCAATCATCATAATATATGAATAAAATAATGTTGCAATAATATGAAGATGTTTTAATAATTGCATTACAGTGAAGTTGTCGAGAACAATCACATAATATTTACACATTCATATCAGTATGTACAAGGTTACATGTATTAGCATTGGCTGTATAAATAATAAACCTGTAACCTATTTACTTGCAATAATACATAGCTTACTTAATGTTAAGGCACTTTTTCAACTGTTCTCTGGTGTCATCAGGAGATGTGACTTTGTGCCCAATTGTCCGTGAGTCTGTGTAGATCTCAAAGTCATTACCTCCGGGCATTGTCTTGTCTCCAAAGAAGTGGATTTCTTCAAAGTTCTCTTCGGCTACATGCTTCAGACAGTAGGTCTTGTCCCAACCAGTAGGAAAAACATCCACACTAATCTGTCCTCCAAGAGCAAAAGTCAGCCCAGAGCCGCCAAACTCACTTTTGAGGGCTTCTACAAACTTTGGTCTAATTTTGTGTATGGAGTCATATAGAACAAACTCATCTCTTTCTGTTTGGCTGCATGACCGGCCCACTGGACAAAAATTTATCATACTTGACCTGAACTCCACAAAGTTACCTCTCTTGACTGGTAGCTCAATCTTGGACATGTATCCTAAAGCAAAATTGATAACTTTCTGTAATAGCTTGTCTCCTAGATTAGTGACAATACTTTCTGAACTAATTAACTTGCCGCCTCTGTACTGCACAACACCATTTTCACAAAATACATAATCGAACTTGGCGGCCACCTCTCCGCCATCCATTTGTTCAGCAATTTTAACATAGTCAGACCCACTGACCAGCCCTACGGTCACTTTAGATTGCACCTCGTCTAATAAGAACTTTTTTAGTTCTTCTGTAACAACCTGCCGCGGCTTTGTGAGGGTTCCATCCACGTCAAAAAGATACAAAATAGATTTTCGTCCTGCCATCACTAATAATTTGATAAAACAATTAAGATTATTTGAATTTTGGAGGCAAAATTGAGCCGGTCGATAAGTAGGGCACAGCAGCAGCGACCTGCCAACACTTCACTGCGACACGTCAAATAAGTATCTGCTTTGTTATCAACCGGGCAGTAAATATGGCGAGTGTACCGGGCAGTGTATACGCGCTGCTATTATGTTTTTTCGTCACAGAAACAGTTTTATCTGATAAGACCGGTAAAACGGGTAATGTTCTTATAATACTAGGTGAGTTACTGTTTACTACTTCGACATAACCTTCCTATTGCAGATAACATTACTTTGACAGCTACGTGTCCCATTCATACCTAAACACTAATGAATCGTGGACAAGTGTATGATTTTAAATAAAGGAATACGATACGTAACCACACGTAACTGTAGTATTTTTTTTTAAATTTCTATTACCTTTTAATTTATTTTTATTATGATCGAATTCAAATTTATTCTAAATTAAAGCCATTTGCATTACATTATAGCTGGCCAGGGTGCCTATTGCTACTTTCATGCATTGTTGTTGTTGCTGTGATATTTAGGATAGCTACAATAATTCTAATCTTTATTAACCCCCCACGGAAAAAGAGGGGTGTAATTAAATCAACGAACTTATCAAGAGTATTGCGTTATTGATTAATTACCTTGCTTGCTACCCTTTAATAAATCAGCAAACTTTAGGTAATTTATCCACTTTAAATACTATACCTACCATGCCATGGTACTACTAATATGTTCCTTTTCAGCGGACGATGGAGGTTTCGAGTTAGGGTCTTATTTAAATAAGATATGTCAGACTCCTAACATTGACGCGCTGGCGAAGCGAGGTGTTCTCTTCAACAATGCTTTTACTTCTGTTAGCAGTTGCTCGCCAAGGTAACATAGCAATTGACCAACCTAATCTTGAGAAACTAAATAACAAGTTGACTGCTCCACAATAGATTAAATAAAAACGATTATACAGTCATGTACATGTCACTGGGGTGGCGCTCAAAGGGTTAAAAAACCAAGCCTACAAAACATATGTCTTGATTGTAAAGTTAACGAACATGAATAACACAATGTGGCATTCACTGTTATTTTAAGACTTTAATCAATATTGCATTATGGACCTACACGTTACAGTATAATATTACGTGATGGTACACGTGTGTAACGCTACTACTGCCCGCTACAGTCGCGCGGCGCTGCTGACGGGCACGCCGAGCCACCAGAATGGCATGTACGGGCTGCACCGCGGCGTGCACCACTTTAACTCCTTCGACGCCGTCACCAGCCTGCCCAACCTACTCAGCACCCATGGTATTATGACAGGTACGATAAAGCGTGCAGCATCTTGAGAATGTGGCAACACTGACTACTACTGGCTAATGGCTAAATCGCATTGCGCGCTCGTACTCCACTGTACCCACTCTCCCAAGTTGTGTCTTTTTAGTGGCACTCCACTTCAGTAATACATCAGCAGCAGTTCTCTAAATATTTTTTTCCTAAAATGTTGATAGTGCTACTTTGTTGGTTATTATCAGCAGTAGGTATAAGGCCATGGATAATGTCGCCAGGTATCATCGGTAAGAAGGACGTGGGTCCGGCCGCGCTGTACCGTTTCGACTTCGAGCAAACGGAGGAGAACAACCACGTGAACCAGGTGGGCCGCAACATCACGCACATCAAGCTGCTCACCAGGGAGTTCCTCGCGAAGGCCAACCAGGACCAAAAGTACTCATTCCTTATCATAAAATCCTCTTGTCACTTACGCACATTCTTCTTCGAAATACTTATGTCATTCTCCATCACGTTTGTTCTAGGCCGTTCCTCCTGTACGTAAGTTTCCACGACCCTCATCGTTGCGGCCACACGGAACCACAGTTCGGCCCGTTCTGTGAGCGCTTCGGTTCTGGCGAGGAAGGCATGGGTCTTATCCCAGACTGGCATCCGATATACTACCAGTGGGAACAAGTGCAGCTTCCATACTTTGTGCAGGTGAGGGCTGGAAGAGGAGTTCAATTATACCGGCGGTGGAAGAGTAGCTCCAGTTGAAGGAATTAATTTCACTATTCTTTCAGGATACAGAAGCAGCAAGAAGAGACATCGCAGCCCAGTACACTACGATGTCGCGTCTCGATCAAGGTATTGAAAATATTTAAACTTCGTAACTAGAATTATCCATGGAATTGATTATATAACTTAGTAACACTATGTATTACAGGCGTCGGGTTAGTGCTTAAAGAGTTGGAAGCGGCCGGACATCTGGACGACACGCTCGTGATATACACCTCAGATAATGGCATTCCCTTCCCCTCGGGCCGCACCAACTTCTACGACCCCGGGCTGCGGGAGCCCATGATCATCTCGTCTCCTAAGACTGCAACGAGGAAGAACGAGGCCTCGTCCGCCATGGTCAGCTTACTGGACGTGATGCCCACGGTGCTGGACTGGTACCACATACCGTCTGGTCAGCAGGAGACCAATGACATCCATCGGCCGGACAGACCTAAAAGTTTGCTGCCTATATTAGAGAAGGGTTGGTTTAAATTTCATAGCGCGCTCAGATCTAAACAACACATTTTATTATTCTACATTACACCTATTACGATCCTCATTTATTTTCAGAACCACCGTACTCGGAGGACGAAGCTATATTCGCCTCCCAGACTCACCACGAAATCACTATGTACTATCCGATGCGCGCGGTGCGCACGCGACGGTATAAACTTATTCACAACCTCAATTTTGGCATGCCGTTCCCCATCGACCAGGACCTCTACGTGTCGCCGACCTTCCAGGTGAGAGAGAGAGGATAACTGTGTTGTGGACCGTTCACCTCACGCTATTTACAACCTCAAGGGTTATTTACAATAATGAATTGCAGGATATCTTGAACCGCACGCGCAGCAAGCAGGCGCTGCCGTGGTACAAGACTCTCAAGCAGTACTACTACCGGCCGCAGTGGGAGCTCTACGACGTGCGCGCTGACCCTGCTGAGACTAAGAATCTATACGGTACTGCAGCCACTTTCAGTAATAATTATAGAGGTAGTAACTGTATGGAGCCAGCAAATAGTTATAAATTATTTAGTTAAAAGTTCTTGTTTATAGATAGATTCTGTACAAATGCCACTTATGTTTCATGACCACTTATCGAATACCATGGTCGTCAGGTAAACCCTCTCTAGAACAAGTGGAGAGCGCGCTGCGCGAGCGGCTGCACCGGTGGCAGCGCGACACGGCGGACGCGTGGCTGTGCTCGCCCGACGCCGTGCTGGAGCCGCAGGGGAGCAGCGCCGCCTGCCGCAGCCTCGACAACGGCCTGCTGCACTACTACCGCCGGTAGGAGCCCGGCCCGGTACCGTGGGGGGGGGGGGGATCGTTCCTGATCTGAATATTGTTCTTTAAAGCATTTATTTTTAACTGTTACTTATGTTTGAAATGATAATATGTTTGTTCTGTATTCTGAGTATGTACCTACATGCTCCAGTTAATTTAAGAAATATAAGTTTAATTGGTAAGACTTATAAAAAAAAAATGTTTACATATTTATAATGTTGAATGGGGACAAGTACCTAAATAAGAGATTTAATATTTTGGAAGAATATATATCAGTAATATTTTTTTTTAAATGGCAGATGTTGGCGAATAAAATGCTTGTTGTAAAGTGTTAACTATAATAAGTACTTACCTATGTATAGTAAGTGTATGTTAAGGCATACAATGTAAGTTGGTTCCTAATAACACCTTTAATTTTATTCCTGTTTTTACATACCTAATTGTCAGTTTAGCAAAAGACATGGACAGTCAAAATCTCCTTGTTACTTATTAGCACTCTGCAGTAACTAGGTACTACATCTACTGAAAGCCTAGATCTGATCTAGGCTTTATACGTGTTCGTTCTGTATTCTGAGGTATAAGTGCATAATCCATGGTATAGCTGTTTACATAATAAGACTTCATGTGATGATGATGTAAAATCGTTGTATTTTGTGTTAATGTAGTTTTTGTATACCTATCTATATTTTACCTAAATGTTGCAGTTCTAATGTGATTATTGTTGTCCATACTTATATATATATGTTATCAAGTGTGGGAAACAAAGAAAGAAATAATTTATTTGTCAGTCAACATTTATTTATTTATTTACACTCTCACTTACAATCGTCATTACAGGTTTCAACCTTACAAACAAGTCTTTAATAAACAAACAATTTCCAAATAAGTACTAAAAAAACGCTGTATAAAATAACTTTCAATTATATAAAACTAAATACACAATATATGGCCCTCGTGAACTCATTTAGTGAACACACAAACAAATCTATATTATCAGCCACTTTGTTGAGCGAGAATCTGAAAGATTAGAAAATAAAAGTCTTGCCATTGTATTGTTTCATTTATTTATTACTCTCCAAGTATATGAGGAAACATACATTTAATATCATTCGGGTCATATGGCCTAATGAGAAGCACATCAGTTTTACAATCTCATCTCCCGGGATAGTCATATCTAATTAAAAAGATAAATAAATAAGACACCAACATTTTTTCAATACAATAATGAGTTTCTTATCATTTTTATAATATCATATTTGGCATTCTTTTAAACAATAGTCACCTACAATCTAATTTTACATTTTATTACTTATTATTAATGTGCATTGTTAGAAATTGTTAAACACAGTTAAAATTATAAAATATGCCAACCTCTTAGAGGACATTGAGGCCGAGTGGGAATAATTCATAATGGTAGAAAACCTTTTAAGCATGCCTTTTATGAATCCCTTAATTATAATAAACTTAACCAAGCTGCCACAATTAACAAAGAAGTATAACGAAACAATTAAAAAAGACAACAGTAGGTGTGCAATAGCACTGTCTTGTTTGCCTACCCTGTTATTAGTGTATGAGATGATGTACATGTACAAGTAAAATATGCGTTTTTGCCGACAGATGTCACAAATTAAAGAGTGACACTTATAACTTAAGCTGCATTAGTTGCAAGATATTGTATTACTTAATTCTACATTTAGCAGCATATTAGCATACAATTTAACTTTATATAGATATAAGACTATAAAAAATGTAGAAGTTGTGTCTACAAAAATAATAGCACTTGGTGCTAATTTTATATGTATCATGATCATTGGAAGTATCAAGTTTATCAGACTTAATAATCCTCATTTACTTATTTAAAATACTTTTTACACATAATTTAAAATATTTTTGGTGCGCAACAAATATTACACAACACATATTATATTATACAATAATTAAGAGTAATTCTTTTGAAAAATAATACTGTTACTTTGAATACTATCTAGGAACATACAATATGCAAAAATGCTTATAAGATTACATTTCATTTTGCTGACTTATTTGAAGTTAAATTTTTTATCAATACTAATAATATCAGTTTGTGAACAACCAGCCAACTAAGCAAATAAGAAACTGCTGTGTTCAGTCAAATTTTTTCCATCTTGTATTTGCCATTTAAATTGTATAAGCTGTAAATTAATAACTTAATTAATCAAAAAGAAAATTATAAACTCAGATCCATTCAGTAAGTCTTGACAGGTATTCTAATATTCTTCATAGATTCGGTCAAGATTTGCCATCTGCATCGCAAGTTTTTTGTCTATGGTGTGCACATTTAGCATCTCCCTCTCCGTCTCCAAAGCCTGCAGAATTTTAATTAAAAATCAAAACCTAAACAAAAGATCCCCCACTTGAAAAATACTAGATTTAACATCTCACAAACAAATTAACATCATTGGACTACACTTAATGCATTTAGCCCAGCTTCTTGTATATTGTATACTTTTACTGCTGTGCAATAATCTTTCATTCATGTATACAAGAATTGAATACTAACCACTGCCATGATTTGGTCCAGCCTCTTAGTTTTCAGGTAGAAAGTTTTGATGAATAATAAGAAATAAACATAAATAATAAGCACTAGTGCAGCTGCTAATGCTTTCATCCTTGGTGATGAATAGTTGATCATTTTGCCCTGAAAATAATTCAAATATGTATGAATAAATATAACAACATTCAGAGACAGCCAAAAGTGTTGGGTGAATTGTTTTGAGTTGAGTTTAAGACCTGTTAAATTTATTGTTTGACTGTTTGCTTAAATAAACAATAAAACAAGCACTGATATTTGACTGTGACTTATTGGTTGGTAAGTATACAGTACAAATGGATTCGTTTTATAAAACAGGGGCATATACTGCTTTAATTTGATTTGTTTATGTACTTACCCGTTTTACGACAACCTCAGGCACATCCGCTACGAAGTGAGACATTCGACTGCCTTAATAAAATTTGTTTATAAACTATGTTTAAGACACAACTGCTCCTTAGCTCTACTAAATGTTAGGTGCAAGTAAAATAATTAAATGCTGCAATCAATTAATAACTCGTAAGTGGCCTATGTCCAGCAGTGGACTAAGATAGGCTGATGATGATGATGATGATGATGAAGTGACAACAATTTTCCTACCAGCCAGACATTAATGAGCCAGTTTGGTAATTTGGTTTGTTAAGAGTTAATAAACAATTTAATGATAAAAGCAGAATATTCAGCTTTAAGCTTTTACTATGACACCCAAGGCAAAAACAACCACAGAGTACATTTTTGTATAGGGTAAGAACGAACACAGCGAGTTACCCTATAATGATATAGTCTGTGGTTAGGTAAATAATATTTTGTAAATAGTCCAGTGCTTAAATCCCTTAAAATTCCTTTTCCTGCTTTCATTCTTTCTTTACTTCATACTAATAACATACATGTGTATAAAAGGGTGTAAGGGGTGGCATAACATCTAGCTGCCCAAGTCAACCTCACCTGCCCGCGGTACACCCTGCTTATTAACGAACGAGGCTCTGACGAAAACTCGCCAAGACGCACTAGCCAGCGTGGCGTTTTATGGCTAAATCCCTCCCTTATTTTGACAAACGCTAAGAATAAACGGCCCTCGGTCCCCAGCAGCCCCACTAGTCATCCTGGCTACGATGGCGGCCAAGGAAGAGGTGGGGCAGAGGGTGCTAAGTATCCCTGGGTTCGATTCGGCCATCACTCCAAAAATACTACGACCCTGACCCTGGCATGCTACAATGCCAGGACGTTGAGAACGGATGAGAGGCTCTTTGAATTGGAAACGGGATGCAGGAACATTAAATGGGATCTCATAGGCCTTTCAGAAATCAAGCGAAAAGGAGAAGACCAGATTAAATTGACTTCAGGTAATCTATTCTACTTCAAAGGACCTGAAAACATAACCTATGGAGGTGTGGGGTTTCTTATAAATAAAAAATTAGTCCCAAGCATACAAGAAATGAAAAGTATTTCAAGCCGAGTGTGTTATATCCACCTTAAACTGAACAAACGATACACACAAAAAGTAATGCAGGTCTATGCCCCAACATCCAAGGCCAAGGACGATGAAGTCGAACAATTTTATGAAGATATAGAGAAAGCCCTCCAAAGTAAACCTTGCCAATTTATTTCTATAATTGGTGACTGTAACCATAGCTGTAACGCTAGAATTGGTCCACAACTAGTTACAGAAAGAGCTGTGGGTAAATTTGGTCTGGGTACCCGTAACATCAGAGGTCAAACTCTAGTCAATTTTCTGGAAAAGAATAGGCTTTACGCCATGAATACTTTCTTCAAAAAAAGACCATCCAGAAAATGGACGTGGGGAAGCCCTGATGGAATAACAAAGCACGAGTATGACTATGTTATTACAAATCAGAAAAATTTAATAACCGATGTTTCTGTACTCAGTAACTTCAAGACTGGAAGTGATCACAGACTAGTACGGGCAATGTACAGGTTCAACTTAATGAAGGAGAGATCAAAAATGATTAAAAGCGCCAGTAGATTTGAAAAACATGAAATCGCTACCTTAAGTGAAGAGTTTAGACTTGACCTACAGAATAGTTTTGAAGATTTGGAAGAGTTGAACCTGGATATTGACAGCCTCAATTCCAACATATGTGAGACACTAATAAAACCGCAAAGAAGCATCTAGGTAAATCGCATAAAAAGTCATCCAAACCATAGTCCAAACTAAGCATTTCAACACAGGCACTTATCGCGCAAAGGCTACTACTTACACAGAACACAGTAGAACAACAGAGACAAATAGAACGAATTAACAAAGATATTCATAAAGCAATTAGAAGGGACTTAAGAACCTACTCAACCAACATCATAAAAAATACAATTAAAGCTAATAGAGGACCGAACATATTCAGAAGAAAACTCTCAACAGGTTTATCACAAATACAGGCACTAAGGGATTCCGATGGAAACAAAATAACTAACCGCGATGATATGCTATCCATTGTTGAAAAGTTCTACAAGGACCTTTATGCTGCGACTGCTGTAGAATCTGAGATTACAGACGACCCGAGATCGCACCCCATTCAAACCTACGAAGGAAATGAAGACTTCTTACCACCTATTTTGGCTAAGGAAGTAGCATGGGGTCTTAGCCAAATGAAGTCGGATAGATCACCAGGGGAGGACGGAGTTACCGTCGAACTTTTAACAGCCGGGGGGCAGCCAACAATTGATTTACTTTTAAAACTTTTTAATAAAGTCCTGTCAAGCGGTCAGATGCCAACAGTGTGGAAAAATGCTGTAGCTATAATTCTCCATAAAAAAGGAGACAAATCGAACTTAGCCAATTATAGACCAATTAGCCTCCTTTCCCAAACATACAAACTATTCGCTAAAATCCTATGCAATAGACTTACACGCCACCTAGACGAGTACCAGCCAATAGAACAAGCAGGCTTCCGGAAGGGATATTCTACAATTGACCACATACATGCAGTAAAACAGCTGATGGAGAAATGCAATGAATATAAGCGGCCCTTGTGCTTCGCGTTCGTGGATTACGAAAAGGCTTTTGATAGCGTCGAGCACTGGGCCGTATTTCATTTTCTTCATCGCTGCCACATTGACGCAAGATATGTAGATGTTCTCCGGAACCTGTACCAGTCCGCATCCATACAAGTCCACCTACACGAACTCACTAAACCCATCCCCATAAGAAGAGGAGTGCGACAGGGAGACACATTATCGCCCAAGTTGTTTACTGCAGTCTTGGAGGACATTATGAAACTCCTTAACTGGGATGGTAGAGGAATTAATATCAACGGTGTTTTCTTGTCGCATCTTCGCTTTGCAGACGAACTTATATTGATAAGCGTAAATATGCAAGATCTCCAGTCCATGTTAGAACAACTTTATCATGCTTCTCTTGGTGTTGGTCTGAAGATGAACATGGCCAAGACTAAGGTTATGTCTGACATTCCAGGGGCCTCATCATTAAATATTAGTGTTGGTGGTGAGACACTAGAGATGGTGAACCACTATGTGTATCTTGGTCACTGCTTATCTTTCAGCCGAGAGCACCGGGCAAAAGAGATTGCTAGACGCATACAACTTGGATGGGCTGCATTTAGCAAGTTAGACGATGTTTTCAAGACCCGAAAAATGCTGCAATGCCTGAAGACTAAACTTTTTAACCAGTGTGTCCTGCCCACCATGACTTATGGCGCCGAGACATGGACGCTTACTCACGAAACTATGAACAAGTTGAGAGTCGCACAAAGAGCCATGGAGCGCGCCATGCTCGGCATCTCCTTAAAAGACCGAGTTCGCAATACGGATATCCGGCGTCGGACTAAGGTAGCGGACGTAGGTGACCGTATTAGCAAACTCAAGTGGAGTTGGGCAGGCCATCTGGTAAGATTTGGTGATGGCAGGTGGAGTAAGGCCTTAACAGAGTGGTGGCCCAGAGGATTTAGTAGAGCCCCTGGCAGACCTCCAGCCAGGTGGACTGACGATATCGCTGCTGTACAGGGAAAGACCTGGATGCAAAAGGCCCAAAACAGGACAGAGTGGCGTTTAAGGGAGGAAGCTTATGCCCAGCAGTGGGTCACCTAAAAGCTGATGATGATGATGATGATGTATAAAAGTACAGCCACAATCATCATTATATAAAATAAAATTGTAAATACGCGATCTTCATTATGATTCATTATCATTCACAATTCACTCATCACTGTTGACTGTTTACGAATTGACAGTGTTGACACTTGACAGAATTATTTCGGCCAATAACATTATTAGGGAAACGTTTAAATATGTAAAGCCGCGGTCACACGGCCTGTTAATCGATAGGCTGCACTAGATGGCAACGCCTGGTGCGGACTGCGAGGCCTGGCGCAGCGCGTTCCTAAGGCCCGTACCTTAGGAACGCGCTGCGCCAGGCCTCGCAGTCCGCACCAGGCGTTGCCATCTAGTGCAGCCTATCGATTAACAGGCCGTGTGACCGCGGCTTTACATATTTAAACGTTTCCCTAATAATGTTATTGGCCGAAATAATTCTGTCAAGTGTCAACACTGTCAATTCGTAAACAGTCAACAGTGATGAGTGAATTGTGAACATTGAGTGTGAACTTCAGATTCAACTCGACTTGCATGTCCATTAAATTGCAAGTCGTTTGACTTGTATTTAAAACTTACGCAAATTAAAATTCCTTTACCTATTAACTTTCGTTCCCTTTTATGTAACTTCTGTCCTTCTATTATTAAAACACTCTCTAAATTTATTAGACAAAATAATATTAAATTGTAGCTCTTTAGGTTTTAATAACGATTAAATAAAAATAGACCCACAAAAATGTCTAACTGCAAACGTTGCAGTCTTAACTCGAATCTGGCAGAATAGTTGGAAGTCCGACTCAATTGCCACAAGAAGAAAAAAAAAAAAAAAAAAAAAAAAAACTCGACTTGCAATTGTCATTTGACTGTCGCAGCGCGCGCGACATATCGGTAGGTATGTAATTTTTCGAGCATAATTATTTGTATAAATGTTGTCTTACATGTTAATTACTTAGAGATTGGAAGATGAGTTTTAACGAAAAAATGTATTATTTTCCAATTGATCACCTAAATTACAAACCTAATGATTGTATAACCTAAACTGTTGCAGGTAAACAATGGCAACAAACTACGTTAAGTATTCCCAGCTAATAAAGGCTTCCACCAATTATGCACGTCGCATGCAGCGCTTGTCAAATAGAATCTTTGGCGAGGTTGCAATACCCACAAATTCGAAATCAATGAAGGTTGTCAAAATGTTCTCGGAGCGGCCTCTGCACACCAACGAAGAGATTATCAACTATTACCCACGACATGTAGAGACTCACGCCTTAATGTTAAAGTTGCGAGAGTATGGTCTGTTCCGAGATGAGCATCAAGACTTCAAGGATGAGATGAAGAGGCTGCGTGAGCTAAGAGGAAAAGTGAAAGTGTGGAAAAGGAAGCTTGACCAGAAGAGTGAATAAATTATTGGTCCAATGTATACAACATTCAGAACAGACTTGAGTGTCTTTTATTTCAATTCATGAATCTTATCACAAAACATAGTGAATTTAAAAACGAATATGTGCCTTTTATGTTGTTACACATTGGACCAAACTGTTTATTTACAGTGGTAAGTTAGCTGCTTCAGCTTGCCCATACAGACTCATTCAGTGTAGTATTATTTAAATTGTAAATAAAAATACCATGTTATAAAACAACTATATTATAATAGACCATTAAAATTAGACTTGTGTTACTTTCTTAGAATACAGCATATTCTTATAAGGTACCTCATCTGATGAGCCCGTGTAAAATGTAACATAAATGAAGAGCAGTATGACCAACACAGAAGGTGTTAGAATTGTTAAGCAGAACATCCCAATTGGATAGTTGTATGTCTTCAAATTTCGACTAATTAACCTCAAGTGACTCTCTGTGTTGCGTGTTAGAGCTGCTTTTGTGAAGTGCCCTCTCATCCAATATAGCACCCTGCAACAAGAGGAGACTTATCACTCGGAGCACTTCTGGAGATGGCCACTGGTATCCTTAGTGTTTACAAATTTTCCAGTGTTACTTGTATTACCAGCTCATTAATAAAGGCTCTGTTTGAATCCAAAACTCCAGAATAAAATGCGAGCAACTGGAATATTGGTTAGTAATATCTGAACTTGTTTGTTTACACATGAATTACATTTTATCCTTACCTGAAGTAATAAGATATAATTATGTAAGATGTATTTCATTGCTCTTGAGAGCTCAGAGCATCATCTACATGGTATGCATTGCAAGTGAATTGTGTTCTACCTGCAATCTGTAATCATGATGCACATGGATTGGATTCGGAAAAGTTACCTAGTATTTAGTTGCTATGTACTCAAAAATCCTGTTGTAAACCACTTCTGGGTAGGTGTGTTAAAAGGTAAATTAATGATTTTATTTCTGCAAATAGGTTTTAAAAAAACACTTACACGTCATTTTTTATAAACTAGTTAGAATGATGGTGTCGGCATTTCCTGACTGACTACCTCTGAGAAGAAATGCCGAAACAAACTCAGGGTTAAGATTTACAAGGTGCTATAGTTATATACCCATGTCGTTGGAGCTCGGCGCGGATGTTGGTGATGTTGGAGGTAGTGTCCAGGTCGTTGTAGGGTCGGCTCACGATCACCAGAGCTAAGTTGAACCACGGATGCATGACGCGTGCTCTCACGTTGCGGGTCGTGCGCGGGCTATATCCTGGTGTAAGACGACAATGTTAAGGAGGATTATTTCCCTGTTGTGCCCTAACAGATGATTGTTTGGTTTGATCTCTTACCGAACTCGGTACTTAGAACAAGAACTTATGTTTATAATGTCTTGCTTACCACTACGAGCTCGGCAGATACATGTTGTTGTATAGTCAGCATCATAAAGATCGAGTAGTCAAAATTATGTGAAAAAACGAAAATTCAATGTTATCTTAGCACTCACAGGATTATAATTATTGTCGTTAACATTCAGACCAGGTAACACATCTTATCAAGCGGTTTCAAAATTATGTTAGCTGTCAAATGTTAGCAAACAGATATTATGTCGTCGTATCTAAGCATTCTAGATGGTCAAAAGTATCTTGGCAATCAAGAAAAAACAACGATAGTACAGTCAGCAACATATGTAGCTGAACAATATTTTTTTTAACATCCCAAAAATTAAAGAACATCTTCCTATATGTAGGTATAGTAAAAAGTTCAATATTCTCAAATAATCATTTGGATTTTTCTATAATTTGAAACAATTACTTGAATTGATGATTGTTTCTTTCAATTATTTACATAAGTTTTCTTAACATGTTAAGCTGCTGACTGTACCCCTAGTTAGAGTATATTTTTGTGTAACAACTTGTTTATTTAAATATCGTTACATTTTGCATTCTGTTTTTTAGTATCCATCCTTTTAATTTATAGCATCACGTCATTGACATGTCTTTTTTTCTATATATTTGATGCGTTGAATTCGGCCGTCGATAATGATATTATTTGTAAAAAGAGCTTGTATGATATTATGTATGTAGTTAGTATGATAGTATGGATACAATTTTCAAGATTAGATGTAATCAGCAGACTTAAGAAACACACTAAAATAAGTTTTATATACTTAATATAATTATTTCTGGCATTTTTATTTTCATAGTTTGAAATACCAAGTAGTTCCTAGTTATTTTGAACTGTTTGCTTACATTTGGACAGCTGTAGACATTTTTGAAAATTGCTTGCTAAGATGTTTTGACTAGTCTGAATACTAAACACAATTCGATACTTTATGTGATAAGATAAAATTGAATTTTTGTTTGTTCACATAATTTTAACTGCATTACATGTATCGACTTAATGTTGCTGACTGTACCTACACGAATGCCACATTTATACATTATATAGGTAACACTGTTATAGTAACATGGTAGCTTTGTCACACCGTGCGCCCTGTGTCATATTCGAAATGGGCCTCACCGTCACCGCTACCTCGTAACTCCTGGGCTCCTTATCTTACTAAATATTTTTTAAAGCCTGAAAGCTCATATTCACTTGTGCTAAACTGTATTTAAGTTCCTCGACTGCTGTGACTACAACATAACTCAGTCTATGCAGAAAGTAGAACACAAATTACCGGCGGCGACTTCATTGCAGCTGGAGAGCGTGGGCGCGCGCAGAGCGGTCATGTGCTCGACGGGCGCGGTGGAGAGGCATGACGCGCGCGCCACGATCCACTCGCGGTTGACGAGCGCGCCCGGGCAGCGCCGCCAGCGCTGGCTGGGCACGGCGACGCAGATGGATATCCGGTTGCGGCCCTGTACGCCGGACAGCTTGTTCAACAGCTCGTCTTTGGCCGCAGCACCGCTCGCTAGTACAACTATACAAAGGATCTTCAACCACATCATTTAGGGCTAAAAATTCTACCGACTGACGGATGCGATATTTGCGCAAACAATATAGATTTGTTTTATTTTTTTTATGGCCAATATCATAATTATGTCAGGCTAATCAAAACGTTGCGTTATCGTCAATGCAACTCATTTCGAAATTATTGTTATTACTTATTTGCTGAACTTCTTATATTCATCATCATCATCAGCCGAAACACGTCCACTGTTGACGAAGGCCTCCCCCTTAGAACGCCACAATGAACGACAACGTTAATTGATAAATGTATCTAATAACAGTCGGACGTCGTCATAAATGAAAAGAAAATGAAAGTAAAGCAAGGGGTTCGATGTCCAGGGTGTTTTAAACAGAAAAATGACCAAAATTCAAAGATCCTGAAATAAATATTATTTACTTTTATATTCCGGTTATAAATATTCCTGATATAAAATATTACCTAACCAGTCGTCGTAGGTGAGCGACACGACGCGACGCGATGTTATGCGATACCAGATACTATGCTTCACGCGACTTGAGTCTTACTTTGTAGACATCACCATCAGTCATATGCCTGTAGTGAGCGATACGCGGAGATCTTAATTCATTATTTTACTATAAGCGGTTCATTATTGTTTTAGACATGGGCAAGTACATACCTACTGCATTGTTACTCGAAAATACAAATTTTAAATTATTAGTCTCTACAAAAACTTCGTAAACAAAGAAGGAATACCACAAATGTCATTTATTTAAAGCGAAACAGTTACATAAGATAAAAAGTATAGATAGGTATGTCACAAGCTTACAAAATGAACGAGAAAAGTGTTCCGAACTGGACATGCAACTTGACAAAGACGTAAAAGTGATAGCGACATGCCGAGTTGGTTGGCGACTATATTTTTAAATATATTTTATTATGCTGTTTTTGTACATAATTATATATATGTTTAAAAAAGTAATTGATATTTTAAAGAACGGAAACAATAAGAGTAAAAGAAAAAACATAATGCAACACGAAAGTTTAAGTAAGTAGAATATTTACGTGTTTGTCACTAAAATGCTAGACAAAATGTCCAATTGGGACATTTTCGAGTCTTCAAAATGAGCGCGATAGTAAAGTATTTTTTTATAACATATGTACCTATCTGTAATTATTTGAAATATCATTGGAGCGAAATAATTTTTTTCCTGCACTGAATTATTATGGAGGTCTAGATCCATCTCTTCTAAATAAAACCTAGTTATTTGGTTTAAATTTCCTTTACTAATCAAAGTTGTCACTCATACAGCGTCGGGTCTCGTCGCGCGAAAAAACAAGTACGCACTTCGTCGCAGACTGATAAGGCGACAACGTTCGCTCGCGTTACCTACGTCGAATCGCGTCGCATTACCGCGTTTGTCGTGCATCTAGGACAAGGGGTTAGTCAGGAGCCCCATTTACATATTGTAATAAGTACATACCTACTGTTACAATATTATTTCTTGTTTAGGTAAATGAAAGGGCGTGGACCCATCACCACTGCGCGATGCCGCCTGCGTGAAACTGTACGACGTAGCGGCGGGCCGCGAACGCCGCTCGGCAGTTGATGTTTCGCTGTATTCGTCGTCTTGCAATAACAGAAAAAAAATACGTCTTTCGCAGTACATATCTAGACGAAAACTGCAATTTTGAGTAACGTTGAACCGATGCTTGCAGCCGTTAGCCGTGAGCCTGCGGCACGCCGGCCCGGCCGCATGATGTCGCACCGTATCACGCTGGCGGCATCGCGCCTCGGTGATGGGTACTGGCTCTAAGTTTATGGTTACTTTATAAATTAAAAGTGGGAAAATTAAACATACGAAAAAATAGCCATCATTTATTTGATTACAAAATCTTTTGTCAGGAAATAAATTGCTACATAAAATATATATAAACAAGAAATGCCTCAACTGTTAACGACTTACTGGTGTGTGCCGCGACCGGCGGCGCGTGACGTCACGCCGCCCGCGACTGGCCTGCGACTGAGTCGCGCGACTCAGTCGCCGCCGCCGCGGACTGCGCTCGTACACTAACTACTGACAAACCCATATTTTGTGAAAACATGTACTTACTAAAAATCCTTAACATTAACTTTTACATTATTCAGTTCAAAATCTAAATTTATATAAGAAATTAAACTATTTAAGCCACAAACAACCTAGATAGAAATATGTACCGTTACAATCGAATAAATAAAGAAAAAGAATTCATCGTTCCGAAATACATAATGCGTACAACTGAATTAGTTGCGAGTGCACCGTGTAAGGTAAGCTCGAGCGCGAGCCGACCGACCGGCCGAGACACTCAGAGACGGTCCACGTATACTCGAGGCGGTATTCGTCCTAATTTAAACCACTATTATGAAAGTCGCGAGATCCTGTAAGCGAAGCGTATTTGTAGAAAACTTGCCAGCATTAAATATATTTCTCGTATTACTATTTCGTATTTAATTGTTACGCTACTATCACATCTCACAAAAAGTTTATTTTTATAAAAAAACTTGAATCAGATACACCCAGTACAGTGTCGAGCAGTGAGCGCGGCCCCGTACAGGTCCGCAGAGACACGGAGGCCGGCTAGCCATGCGATCGTGAGTGCTACAGTGACGTCACTATTGAAGCGGTACGCATGAGTACGCAAGTCTGTCGCTGTTCCCGGTGGTCGCATGCGGAAATGACCATTATAGCTTTGAGTTACAGACGCTTGTTGCACATCCGTCTATAAACATTTAAACTGTCATAGTACATTGAGATGAGGTTGAATTTCGCCAATTTGGATATAGGTATTACAGTTATATACATTTTGTGAGGGTAGGAAACATTTATACATTACAGTGTAATTATTAATCTTCACAGTAATCTAAGTAGGAATACTATTACTATGTAAAGCTTTCGTGATTTAAAAAGTACAAGTAACCTTATTCATTATATTTAGTTTAAGGTAGGTGACGTGTTACATCGCGATTTATATAATGTACGAGCTAACTACAGGTTGATTTGTTATCGTACAAATTAGCGAAATCCAAAAACGTAAAAAGTGAATTAAGCCTTTAAAATTATCAACTGAATATGAAATCATCAAATTCCCTTTATCGTTGAACACGGACACTCGTGTCGGCCGTCGATACCCGTCGTAGCTGCCTCGCCGACGGAGCGACACGCCGTGACGTCACTGCGGCCGCCGTATACTACATTCTTTGGCTGTGACTTCATCGAAGGGCGACCGACGCGCCGCCGTCGACGGCCGATCTACTTAGGTAGTCAACTAAACGGAAACCGAGATTATTCGACCTCTATCATTATTGCATTATTCGTAATCGACGGTTCGCGAAGGAACGAAAACCATGAAGCGGCAGGGGTCGGCGGAGTATGTAACGCCTCTGGGCGCTAGGTGTAGTCGTTGAAGTCGTCGATGGCCACGCGCGCCTGCAGGTCGGGCGGGCCGGCGTAGGGCTCGGGCGCGCGCGCCGCCGCCGCCAGCCGCGCCGCCGCCGTGCGCACGCGCAGGCGCTTGATGAGCCGCAGCCGCTCCAGCGAGTTGGACGCGTACGGCGCGCCGCCCAGCTTCAGCGACTGCGAGATGTGCGACGCCAGCTGCGCAGGGGAACCCGACCTCAACACTGGCGCGTTACATGTAACCACCGCGTCGAAGCCACACCTAGGAATAGGCATTTCTGCCTCCTTGCTCACTTAACGTAAATGCTGAGTGTGAGATCCTAAGCTTGATTTATAGAATAGAATATAAATCTTTATTTCAAGCACAAGGCTCATTAATAGTTTTTGGCTCGGGCGGCGGGGAAATTGTCAAAAACAATACATAGTCAAATTTCTGGTCTGTTAGTGGCAATAGGCTCGCCCCCTATTACATTGGGCTGGCCATCATAGCCGGTGAGGTACTGACCGCGCAGTGCAGCGCCATCTGCCGCGCCAGCAGCGCCACGTTGCAGTCGGAGACGCAGTGCGTGTCGAGGTGCGCGAGGAACTTGCTGCGGATGAGCTCGTCCTTGGTCTTGTAGAACACGCGGTTCATGCCGTGCTCGTACGGCTCCACCACCACGATGCAGAAGTTCAACTGGCCCTGTATACACATATATACGACATCAATACCGAAATAAAATTGGGAGTGTCTGGTTGAAACATAAATAACAGCTTTTTACTCAATGCATATGATAGTATACAGTTACACGATACATAATTATAACAAAAATGAAATTTAATTTTTTTGTCTGTTTGTCTGTTTGTTCTGGCTAATCTCCGAAACGGCTGCACCGATTTTCACTGGTAGATAGATGTCGGTCCAGGGTTTTATATAGGCTACTTTGAATTACGAAAATATATATACTATCGCATTGGGCGCGACCTGTGATAAGTTTGTTGTAAATTAATACCTAATAAATAAACACATTGTAATATCTAAATCTTTGTTCAAAATACAAATACAATATTGAGATATGGTATCACAAAGATTGTCTACGAAGAACGATATTCATATCGATAAACGTTTTTTCAGTTGACATTTGCACCATATATTTGTTACGCGTCTTAGGTTCACACGTTGATTATAAACCATAAACAATGAAGAAATGAAATATATAAACAAATGGAGTACGAATAAACTATATGGAACAAAAAAATATATGATTGAATGAATCGCAAATGGATATGACCGAATGAATCCACGATAAACTAATAAAATAACTAACTGCGAATGAACTTTCATAGTTCATTCGCAGTTCGATAGACACATGAGCTAATGAATACACTGTCGATTTATCATACGATGGTCAAAATGCATAGGTTTTTGTGGCGATCGATAAAAAGGTTCACATACAGTACCTATCGATCTGTCGCGTCGTTTCAATCGGTCTGAGAAGAGATCGTCATATTAATATAGCTCGAGGTCTCCTAGCCTGTAAATAAGAGGCGTACCTTGATGGTGTGTATGTTGAAGTCTGCGCCGGAGTCGTTGTACACGATGGACACGTAGTCGTTGCCGATGTACTTGCGCTTCTCGTTGCACGTGGGGTCCTTCGGCGACGAGGGCATGGCCGTCGCCACGTGGAATAGCACCTGCAACATATACACCAACCATAACATGGAGACTGATTAACTAAGTGTTTGTCGCCTCTCAGGGCGCTTACTATGAGCATTTTCGCCTTCGTAAGGAACATGGCTCCTTAATTAACTGTCTTATACAGGAATAAGGTATTATACCTTAATATAACTAAGTGTTTAGCAGTATTGTTACTACTAAACACTTGTTATGTTTAAATAAAAGTACATTTCGTTGACAAGATGTGCTTTTTTATTAACAATACCAGTGTACCAATTGTGAGACAGGGTATGAGTTACAGATTATAGGACGTACTTTTGCCGCCGTGTGTGTGTGTGTGTGTGTGTGTGTGTGTGTGTGTGTGTGTACCTGCATGATGTCGTCGTTCCACACATATGTGTAGTGGCCGTCCTTGCCGCCCTTCTCCAGGTTGAGGAACAGGTAGGGCTGCTCGTCCGAGTCGCCGCCCTCCAGCGACACCAGCGTGCCCAGCTGCGTCAGGAACTCCGCGTACCTGCGCCGGCACGACCGCGGACTTATTATTTATTCTGTTTGTGTTTCTATGCAGTGGTTAAAGATTCATTTGGCATTGAGTGAGTTTTTTTTGTCAAGATATATTTACTTAGATGAACTGTAAACAAGAAGGTAACAAGTCCCCGGACTGACCTCACGCTGCCGTATTCATTCTTCAATATTAAAACTTCGTTGTCTTGCTGTCCCGGGCCCACGTATAACACTCCAATCTGTAATGTAATGTTATCTGATGTGAAATAGTATTCTTTGAACATTATTTCATAAGACAGCGTTCACAGTAACCCCACCTAGTGAGTACTAATTCAGGTATTGTTTTCCAATATTTAAATGATATACTAATGTAAGGGAAGACCAGCATAATATTTTAAAACCTGTACAAAAGGCGCGCGCGCACCCTCTACCCTCTCAGTTGTCGGGTGTCACTCGGAGCGGCAACATCGGTCAAGGGCTGTGAGACTTATATTTTCCTATTCTTTATTGTCATTCCTTAATGTTTTATAAGTGTTCTACTTACTTGAGTGGTAGTTGTTTTGTTTCTCGATTAATGGTTACACGACCGTAGTTCTAATCGTGTTTATGTAAATGAATAAAGACGTGTATTTGTGATTGTATTTTTTTTAAATAATTACTACTGCTTATTATCCCAATAGCAACAGACAAGAGAAGGAAGGACATAGTCTGTAGCAGACCTCAAACTAATCATGCATTTGTCAACAGATTTTATCTATTCTTGGGACCTTTTGTATATAATAGAATTAATAAAAAACTTAATATATATAGTTTAAATAATAAAAAATGTATGCTCATGTTAACACAATATTTAGGAAAATTTAATTACGCAGATACAGAAAAAATACTAGAAATTGTTAAGTAAGAATGACATCATTATTAATACATAGACATTTTCTATTGTAGATAAGTTTGTAAATGTTTTGTTTTGTAAACGTATACTATGTAGTCTTTAAATTTTATTTTACTTTAATTTTAAATTAATAAAATGAACTATTTATTTAAATATTTAAGTCAAGCGATCGCCTGAAACACAGGTTAACCCTAGTTCAGGCTGGCAGCAATTAAAATATTATGAACCTTATTATACTATTACCTACCAACTTAGGTGTAAAAATGTTATTTTAGTTAAGTCTTACACGTGTAACTTAAGTATTATTGGAACTTCTGTATTTATAAGATCTACTTTAAATCAAAATGTTCTACACTGTAACATATATTTGGTCAAATAAATAAATATTATTATTATTATTAAATATTATTATTACTGCTGATTGCTAAAACTATTGTAACATTTCACTAGTCACAATAGGAAAAAATTGTAATGTGTGTGTGTGTGCGCGCGTGCGTGTTTGTGTCTGTCTGTGTGTGTGTGAGAGCCCACCTTGTAGGTCTCGATGGGCGGCACGAGGTCGAGGTTCTTGACGGTGCGCTCGTGCTGCACGCCCGACACGCGCAGCGGCCGCTCCGCCAGCGGGTTCAGGATCGTCGGCGTCTCTCCTGCACACACACCACTCACTCGTCACTCGTCACTCGCAGTGGATCCCCACGCAGAAATGTATTACAGTATTACACAGTGTTACAAAATGTTGTACAATATTATTCATACTTTTAAGAACTGACAACCTAAATAATGCATAACTGTGTGCGTACCTGGCACCGGCGGCGTGATGGGGTAGGTGCTCATGTTGTGGTACAGCTGCAGGAACACGAAGGAGGGCGTGACCCCGCCCCCGCCGCCGCCCACCGCCCCGCCCGCTGCGCACGCGCCGCCCGCGCCGCTCGCCGCCCTGCCCGCGTACATACTGATGTACACGGTGTGCCAACGGACGGACAAATAAACCAAACAAAACGAAAAGCGTAAGAATCAAGCCAAGGATAAAATAAAATAAGAAATAAATGAAGGCAAGTAGTAAGTGTTCACCACTATTTTTTTCATGCTTTTATAAAATTAAATAATAAGAGGGTAACTTAGTAGCGCGACAAAAGAAAAGTAAAAACATAGCTTTTATAAAATAGCAGACGTTAGGATTGCAGGTTAGGGATTTATATTACATATTGCAGTATTCAAGTCAACATGCAGCAGGCTCAGTAATAACAATCCTCTAAATACTTAACATAAACTAAGAACTAATATAGAAAACAATAATCCCCTATTACTTTAAAAATCAAAACTAATCTTTATTAATTTTCAGTATGAGGTCATACAATAGGTAATAAAACTTTTTACTATGCTGTCTAAATGAGGAATACAACTTTCTTTAAGTTCATATTTGTTTTCATGGATTTAATTATAGGAGTGTGATGCGGTACCTGTGGCGCCGCGTAGGGCTCATGACGGAGATGGTGTTGGAGCGCTTGGAGCGCGACAGAGGCGGGAGGTCGTCCCGCTCGCCGCCCGAGCCCAGCCCCCCGCCGGCCCCGCCCCCCAGCGACGTGGCGCCGCCGAGCGAGGCCCCGCCCCCGAGCGAGGCCCCGCCCCCGCCGGCCAGGCGCGGCGCGGCGGGCGGCTTGCTGGCGCGGCCCTCGGGCACAGTGCCATCGCTTGCCGTCTACGGGCACACAACACGCGTACAGCTAATCTTATTCTGATAACGTTTGCAAAAATAGCACGCAGGATTAATAATAAAATAGGCACTTAATATAGGTATATAACTGATTTTACCAAAAACAATAGAAAAATGATGTGTAAAAAGAATTCATCATTACAGTAATAGTCTCTGAAATAATAGATAATAAATATTGTTGTATATAATTATCATATTGTGTTGTCCATACCTTCTGCAGCTGATGGTGGTGGTTGTGTAGCGGCGGCGGCTGCGCGGGCGCGTCGCCGGTGCCTGCACACGTCCGCGTTCTTATAGCTGCGCACACGCACGCACACGTCACACTCACCACGCACACATTTATACCTCGACTACGGCGCGCGACAAAGCGAGACAGATTACGGGGTCACGTTATACTTTGATAGCCACTGATAAATATAAAGATGAACGTCACCACTATCTTCCTATAACGTGGTATCTCCCCGCGTGGTCGCGCGCCCGCCTCTCTCCCCGTACGGCCCGTACTCAGTCTCTAATGCACTCTACACAGTTTACATCCACACTCACTGCTGCTGACACTGACACTTCCTACAAACGTCAACGTGTATACTAAAGTAAACTATTATGAAGATGTTGTCTGTTTTAATATTACAATAAATAAAGTAACACTGCCTATTAAAGCTGAACACTTTGCATCGCACCGACTTAATTGACTAAAAAGTACGGAAAACGGGAAAGATTTAGAGACTACACGAAATTAGTATATTGAATGCAACTGGGGTACGTTAGTGGCTACGTCAAGACCTGCAGTTGTTCTATCTTAAGATCCAGTTGATTTATGCTGCATATGTGACCGTTATTAAAAGTCGATCGTTTAAAAAAAGCAAATTTTATGGTTTAGTATTATTAAAAGAAGGAATGGGCGTGCATGCCATTTTAAAAGTTTAACAAAAGTTTCGTCAGAACTAGTCTCCATTGTACGTGCAGGTAAACTTACTTTTCGCCGGTTATAAGTTTTGTTTAATATACACAAAGGTATGTATAAAATTAGGTAGGTCTACACATAAATGAATATATCGTCTAGATAAAATGAAAAACAATAAAAATTCTTGTGGTTCGTTTCCTGCACAAGTGTAAATTTTGCTATTAGCACTTTCAAAATGACAGATGTCAGGACTTAGCACAGCCTGGGGACAGCGCCCATAATAATTTGCCCATTTTCTTTTGCAATGTAGTTAGACAAGTTATCAAACGACTAACTGTAAGTAGCAGTCGCATAGGAGAGCCCTCCGGTTACCTAACAGCAGTTGACGCCAGTAGGAAGTGTCGCTGAGTTGTTACCAGTTGACGTCGGCGTCGGGTTACAGTGTGTTAGAGTCATTCTGTAGGCACGTCACGATACAAACCATGAACACGCGGCGCTTCATGGTTTGTGCACATTCTACTTGATGTTAATATTAGTTTCTTTAGTCTGGTTACTTTATAACTATGACTTAGAATATATTTTATTATAAAAACGTGCATTACTGTAAAATAGAATAATAGGTAAAGACATCACACCTTCAATGGATGGGTGTCTGCAGCAATCTAGAGAACTGTAGGTATTATGTTACACAATGTTATATAGAATCGACGTTATTGAAATTCTAACAGCACTGATAGCCGAGTGGTATGACCGTTGGACTGCCTAGTCAAAGGTCGCAAGTTCAAATCCCGGCACGCACCAATGTCTTTTCGAATTCATTTGCGTACTAAAAATTAGTTATCAGTTGCTAAAAACGGTGAAGGAAAACATCGTGATGAAACCGGCATACCTGAGAGATTTTTCAACGGTATGTAAAGCCATGTCAGAGGCCTACAGGCGGTTTAAACTCTGACACCAGGTTGATCATCAACCATACGATAAGAAGAAGAAGATTGAAATTCTTATCAAGTAAATAAGAGTTTATTTTATGAGTAACATAATAAAATGTAAGAATTAATCTATATTGTCCCCTATTACGAGGGACTTATACAGTGCAGTGCTGCTTACCCCGTCAGGAAATACAGGAATTATGACATATTATGATTTATCTATTAATATAAAAATGAAATTCTCAGCAACGGACGAATAAAATTGAAATAAATAAAAAGTAATATTCGTGGGTAGTGTGGTGGGGCACTCACCAGGGTCCGAGTTGTACGTCATGAGGTGCGGGTGGTGCGCGTGCGCAGCGTGCGGGGACGTGCCGCACATCTCCTCGGGGATGGCCTCGCACGATACGCGCATGTCGCTCTTCTTGGCCGCCTTCTTGGTGGCGTGCATGGACAGCGACGTGCTGCTGCTGCTGCGGGGGGAGGACGGGCGGTCAGGCGCGGGCGGCGGGGCGGGCGCGCGGCCGCCGGGCGCGGGTACGTACGTGGGCTCGCAGCTGGGCAGCAGGATCATGTCGTCGGGCTCCCGCGGGCGCGGCTCGGGCGGCGCGTGCGCAGGCGGCGCGGGCGCGCGGGGCGGCTCGCGCGCGGCCACGCCCGCCTTCCACGACGACGACATCTCGGGCGACGAGTTGGAGCGCCGCACCGGGTGGCGGGACTTGCCGGCCTGCACACACACACGGTACAGGGGGGGCGGCACGCGGGGCGGCGCGGGCGCCGGTGACGTCACGTACCTCGGGCACGATGAGCAGCATGTCGTCGTCGTCGGTGGTGCTGGAGGAGCTCTGCCGCTGCGGGGAGCCGGGGATGTTGATGGGCTGCGTGCTCATGCGGCTGCCGGACACGCTGCGGGCGGGGGTCAGTACACTCGGTTACGGCCAAAAATATAGGTCTCTGATAGACCACATATTGTCAGGATAATTCGTTTCAAGGAAACTTTACTCTGCCTGAGGTCGCGAAAGGTAAATCTTACATACGAGCAATACAGAGTACCAAGGCTCAAACATTTTTTATCACTAAACTGTTATGAGGTTGTGGTATGTTTGAATTTGCTCTTGTAGTATTATAAGAGTAAGAAGAAAATATGTAGATAAGAATGATGTAATGAAACTTTTGACATCATGTCATACTGTCTCACTGCAGTGTTTCTGTATAATTTTAATTAGTAGTTTATAAACAAATGTGTCCCTCACCTCTGCGGCTGCATGATGCAGTGTGACGCCGCATGCTGTGCCTTCCTCTCGCTACCCACTATCGAGTCCGAGCTGCGGGCGCGCGTCAAGTGCAACATAGTAATGAAATTAATGGGGACATGAGCACTCGATGACAACAACTACGAATGATATCTACACTAGTATACATTAAGTACTATGTTTAATACATTATGAACTGGAATGTGAATGTTTTCTTAATGAATCTGATCGCAACGTGAGTTTAGTTTTCCCAAGTAATCCGATAGATGTAAAATAAATATCCAGTTACTTTATAAATTAGTTTTTTACCGATACCAAGAACATAATCCCACCGTGACAGGATGTTACCTGGACTTGTGCAGGTCCTGCGGGTGCAGCGGCTGCGGCCGCGACTGGGAGGAGGACGAGCCGCTGCGCGAGCGAGGCTCGCAGTCCGAGCCCTGCGGACAGACACGCGTTGAAATTATAGCAGATATCACAATCTGCGTTACAAGTTTTTCACTCGCGGGATAATATGACATCGCTTTAGGATAACAGTAAATAATAATCTGTAAGTGTGTATCTGACCACGTCCTGGCGGGAGTCGCCGAGCCCGCTGGAGGCGGACGAGGGCGGCGCGGAGGGCGCGCCCGGAGCCCCGCCCGCCGGGGACAGCAGCGCCGCCACGTCCTGCAGCGGGGACTCCAGCAGGTAGTCCCAGTTCATCTGGAACGGTACGCAACAGTTAGCCGGCGCCCCCGGGCTGGTGGCCGGCAGTGTCGGGCGGGCGCACCTGGTTCTGCATGCGCATGACCCAGCACACGTCCCCGGTGGGCGAGCGCACGTGCACCTCGGCCCAGCGCGCGCACCAGCAGGGGCACGCGCCCGCCGCCGCCAGCTCGCCCACGCGCGACCACGACGCCTCGTCCGAGTCCTGCGACGACAGAGGAACAAATATTACTACCTTTCCTGTCGAGGCATCTACATGTGTTGTATGATCCTCTCAGAGACGAATAGCCAGTCGTCTCCTCTCACCGACGCTCACGACCGTCTCTGACCGACACCACATACACACAGCTACGTGCTCAGTCGATAACCTTACGAACAAGCTTACAACCGGCACGTCCGCAAGCCTAGCGCACTGTCATTTTATCGATAACTTACCGAGAAGATTTTATATATTTTTAAATAACTAATGACATAACGACGCAGCCTACTCACCACTTCTTTGGAGACTCTTTCGAAGTGTTGTGAGAACTGGTTGAGCACGGCCACGAGCGGGTCGTTCGTCTTGTTGTTCTCCGATGAGTTTTGTCTGGAATTGGTAACGGAAAGTGTTACGTGTGTTCCTCTACAGAGCAGGTATCTACGTATATCGCTACGAGCAACTTGGGAATACATTCGTTTGCAAAATTGAGGTACTTAGGAATTCATTTTATTATTATGAAGCAAACATTGAATTAAACTTTAAGGGCAATTAAGTTTTTCACCGACAGCTGTCGATAGACTAAAAGCAAACATAATTATATAAAACGAAAGTAATATATTTAGCGTGTTTATGAAAGTGATTATTAGCGCATCAGTTATTATCTCCTAGTTCGTCTACACATGAAGAGGGTACAACATGTTACATACATTCCCGATGCCTGGAGCTATAAAGTGCGATTGTTCCATAACACAAACAAAGCGGGTGAACACAAGGCGACAGAGTCAGAAGCATGGGTGACCTGGAGGGCAGTCCGGCGCCGGGCAGCAGCGCGGGCTCCGACAGGCTGAGCGACGAGCTGCACGTGTCGCTGGAGCGCGAGTGCTGCAGCGAGTGCTTGCTGTAGCTGCGCCGCACATGCACACACACGCCGCACGCTTGCACTATGCTCGTCACGCTCGCTCGCGGGGACTACTCTCATCATTGCCCGCTCTCTAATCGCTATCGAGTATCGACGCGCAGTAGCGCACTTAGTTTCAGAACAAAATATCTGAAGGTCAAATAAGCATGACAATGATGAGAGTAGGGCCCGAGGGTTAGTAAGGAGGGCGAAGCGTTAGTACAGTGACTGTATCGAGTACTGTAGGTTGGTAGTACCGAGCCTACGCCACGCCAGGCCGATAACATTGCAAGACACACTTCACAAAATAGTTTGGATGTATCATTGATTCAAGTACGCTCTATAAACACTAGTACCGTACGGTTATTGGAAACAACATCTTCCAGGCTACTGACTGCACTTTCCATCCCGCACCTCCACCCAATTCCACCAAAAAGAGATAAGCATTATGTTCAAACAAGCAAAGCGTCTCGTTTTCATTATTATTCTCAAAAATTTATTGCCTCAAATATCAGCAAGAACATTTCTGGTAACTTTAAAACATAGTTTCCTTCTAGACTGTAACTATCATATTGCTATATTATCATTAAAAGTTTCGATGTTTAACATTAAATAACTGAATAGATAGAAACTATCTTTTAAAATTAAGATCTACCTAAGATACCACCCCATGCTATGCTCAACATTACATCCAGCAGTCCCAGAGAGTCGTGGAGACGATAACACGCTTGCGTCACACTGGCAACACTTACCGTTTCACTTCGGGCGGGTTGGTCTGCGCCTGCGTCGCCGGCTGAACGTGCAACTGGTTGTGATTCGTCATCGGTTGGCTCTCGCTCGTTCCGTCGTTCAGTTGTACCTGCGAGTGTGAATCAATTACATTAGTCTGGGAGAAAGAGAAAAATATTTGATCATTATTAATTTATTTCGTCTACTTTTACACTTATCACATTTTTTTTATGATTTTGATAGTAATTAGTTGTCTGTGGTGCATCATAGAAACTTTAGTTTACATGTTATATGTTACGTATGATACAGACGGGTACCTGCACGGGGGGCGCGGGCGACTCGTGCGGCGCGGGCGTGGACAGCGGCGGCAGTGGCGACGACACGCTGTCCGAGTGCTGCTTACACAGCACCGCGCATCTGTTGGCGGGAGGAATTGTTGTAGGCCACGACTTTACCTACTACTATATACGCGATCTAATACGTCCCAGGAAAGACTATAAATTAATTTAAATTGAAGGTTTTTTAAATTAATCTTTTGGAACATTGAAAAAAGCATAACATCCAAAAGACGTTAATCGAAGAAGAAAGCGCCCGCACCTGTCGCACAGCCCCTGCTTGATGGAGTTCTGCAGGCAGCCGGACGTGGTGATGGTGATGAGCTTGTGGCCCACCAGCCACGTCATCGACTGCCCGCCGCTGAACAGGAACTCGGCCGTGTCGCTCCTGAAATGTACAAATGTTCATATTTTGTATAAATACTTATGGCTAATGCAGTAAAAGTATTGTCAATTGTCAACTGAGTAATACAAAAAAACTAAGGAATAACTGAAGAACATAAAACACAGCCCTGACATAGATGACGCGATAACTATTCACCCGACAGAAAACCTATTGTAAAAATAATTGGATATATAAATCGTTTAACGCAAACTGTGACTACACTTGGCTAAATGCAGTTTAGCGTGTGTAAAGATAAAGTTTTATAACAACGGTCAAGGTCAAGCTACCTGATAATTACACGTGACGTCACTCGATCACGCCACAAGTAAGGAGTTGTCATAGAGCTAGTACTAAGGGCGCGTGGTAACAGCCGCGCGGATCGATCTATCAAGGTGACGCTGCGTTTTCCGCGGTCGGCTCATGGAAGGTGGGTGGATGCATTATGATACTAAGACCCCTTCGTACTTGACTGCACACTAAAACAAGCCAGCCAGTCAGCTCCAGCTGTCTTAATGTTAGATACATTTTACGGATATTTAGATGTCAGAAATCCGCTAACCAGCTTAACTAAGGAGTATCAAATCGCCCAGAAACCTAATCGTGAAAGTTAGATGTGAAGTCACTCTTTGTAAAATCCTTGTATCCGATAAGATTGGAATCCGTTTCCAATATGCAGTAGCGCTCACCTGTGCGGCTTGACGCTGCAGGGCGTGGAGGTGTAGCGCGCCAGCAGGTCTAGGCAGGTCTCGGTGAGCTCCACGTGGAAGGCGGCGATGGCCGAGGCCGAGGCCGAGGCCGAGGCCCCGAGCGGCGCGCGGGACACGGCCTTCGATCCCTGTCCACAACAATTTATTATGTCGCCGCCCGATACAAAGTGGACACAGCGTCTATGTAGCTTCGGCTGGTCGCGAGCCAGATGTCTGATAGAGTGGTACACGCTGAGGACTCACCAGACTAGAGCTGCGCTGTCTGTTGGAGGAGTCCTCGTTGGCGGCGTGCTGGAAGTGGTTCGTCTTGTACTGGAGCTGCTCCTCGAACGGCATTATTATGTAGTTGTGCAGACCCTGCAAATACGCATATATTGTTACAACTGTCCATAAAAGTAACAGTAACTATGAAAATATTTTAAATGTAATGGCATCTTTGTCTTCTCTGGAAAGAAATATAAATTTTCACAATATGTTTAATGAAAACGAAAGAACTAACGTGTATGATGAAGCGCACGAAGTTCCGGCGGTAGGAGAGGCGGCACTTGAGGAACCAAGCGGCGATCACGTGGTGCGCCAGCGACACCACGTAGTGGTTGTAGCGCGACGGGTTGGTGTAGGGCAGCAGGATGGCGAACACCGACATGTACTGGTCCTCCACGAACGACGCGAACACCTTCGGCAGCCGCGTCAGCGCTGCAACGGGGGGCAGGTTCACTTACTGAGGTTTATATCGAATACAAGACGCGACGAACACCAGGTTAGATCATCCTATTATCAGAGCCAGAAGGGCTAAATACTTTTGTTTAATACTATTTAGTCAGTAGGAGTTTCAATCCTATATATAGATATATATAAAGTCAACTGTACTCACTGGACAGGAACTCAAGCATGGGACTGGCGATGGCCTTGGTGTCGGATATCTTGGACAGGTCGAGCAGCACCTCCGGTAACATCTTCACCATGGTCTCGCGCGTCTCCAGCGTGTATATCGTCAGCGCGTTGATGTATGGCTGCGGCGTCCGGAGAACTGCAATATATGTTGGGTTTAAAGTGACATGGACTTTGTGGCAGAGAGCCAGCCAGCCGGGCGGCGCCGCGAAGTGGAGCTATAGCGTAGAGTAGTGAGCGGCGCGGCGGTACTGACCCATGCCGTACTTGAGCAGGCAGCGCACGATCCTCTGCTGCGTCTGCGGCTCCAGGTACGTGTGGTAGGGGGCCAGCCACGCCAGCCCCGGCAGCGCCGCGCTGTGGAACTCCGACACCAGCAGCTTGTGGCCGCCGCTCACGCGCAGGCACTCCGGGAAGTTCAGGCTGCGGTCCGAGATCTGCGGAACACGTGAGATGTACACGGGCGGGAGGGGGCGACAGGGGGCGGCCCGCAGCGAGCACGTACCATGGAGCACAGCGTGGAGGCCAGCATGTCCAGGTCCTGCGCGCGGCGGCCGATGGCCAGCGCGCGCGCCTGCAGCAGCGCGGGCAGCGCGCGCAGCACGCGCAGCAGCACGGTCCAGTCCTTCTCGCGCGTCAGCGCCGCCGTCAGGATGCGCGCCGCGCGCCCCACCGGCAGCAGGCACGTGCCCTGCCACACTTACTATGTTACTTATCTTCACTCGGATAGACGTTGACGCCCTTCCTTGTCAGTGTTGACCGGGCGGATAGTATCAGGGAGCGTATAGAAAGCACCTGCGGCAGGTCCTTGGGCTGCGGCGCCTGGTGCGGGTGTCCGCGCTGCGCGGGCGGCTCGGCCACGAGGAAGGGCGAGCACACGGGGCGCAGGCGCAGCGCCGCCGCGCCCTGCACGGCCGCGCCGCTGCTGTCGTAGCAGAAGCCCACGCAGTTGAACTGGTTCGCGCGCAGCCCGAACAGCATCTCGAATATCTACGGCCGAATGAAACGACAACGCTTAGTTTTAAGTGTCGCAGATAAGATTTTATTTAGCGTGCTAGTTTTAGACCTGTATTAGGATAAATGCAGAAAACGAGTAATGTTATGTTACATGCAAATGTATCATTACCTTTATCCGTATATCCGGGTGGTGCATGAACAGCGCGTGCCTCTTATAATGGTTGTCGAGGTGGTCCAGCAGTACTAGGAAGCACCTCGCGGCGTGGGAAGCCGGCGCCGCCAACAGCTTGTGATGCAGGAGCTCCAGCAGGCCGCCGGCCGCGTGCAGCAGGTCCTTAACGTCTGCATCCGCCGGGATTGGGACGTCCGTCACGTATATCTCGAACGGACGATTCAGGATCTAAAACATTATATCATTGATAGTTCTTATCAAGTTGGTACTTACCACTTAGTGAGGTAGGTACTGTTAGTTAGTCCTCGGTACCTTCTCCAGCAGGTCGATGAGGTCGGTGCAGGCGTCTGACGCGGACGCTCTGGCCAGGTCAGTGAGCGCCAGCGCGGCTGCTTCTCTGAGGTTACACTCCGCATCCAATGCACAGGAAGTCAGAACTGGTATTCCCACTAGCTCGATCAGCTCCTCACCATACAAATATCTGTACAGAACAAAATGTTGTTTTAAAATTCAAAGTAATTATATTATTAACTAATAACAAATTTCAACATTCTTGTATTGCACCATAATCGTGTCGCAGGTAGCGGCGCTCGGCCAGCTGCAGCGCCGTCACCGGTGCAGAGAGTTACCTGTTCCGCTTGATGAAGGCGAGGATGGCCTGCAGCGTGTGCAGGCGCACGGCGCGGCGCGGCTCGTGCCGCAGGTAGCGCTCGGCCAGCTGCAGCGCCGTCACCGGTGCAGAGAGTTACCTGTTCCGCTTGATGAAGGCGAGGATGGCCTGCAGCGTGTGCAGGCGCACGGCGCGGCGCGGCTCGTGCCGCAGGTAGCGCTCGGCCAGCTGCAGCGCCGTCACCGGTGCAGAGAGTTACCTGTTCCGCTTGATGAAGGCGAGGATGGCCTGCAGCGTGTGCAGGCGCACGGCGCGGCGCGGCTCGTGCCGCAGGTAGCGCTCGGCCAGCTGCAGCGCCGTCACCGGTGCAGAGAGTTACCTGTTCCGCTTGATGAAGGCGAGGATGGCCTGCAGCGTGTGCAGGCGCACGGCGCGGCGCGGCTCGTGCCGCAGGTAGCGCTCGGCCAGCTGCAGCGCCGTCACCGGTGCAGAGAGTTACCTGTTCCGCTTGATGAAGGCGAGGATGGCCTGCAGCGTGTGCAGGCGCACGGCGCGGCGCGGCTCGTGCCGCAGGTAGCGCTCGGCCAGCTGCAGCGCCGTCACCGGTGCAGAGAGTTACCTGTTCCGCTTGATGAAGGCGAGGATGGCCTGCAGCGTGTGCAGGCGCACGGCGCGGCGCGGCTCGTGCCGCAGGTAGCGCTCGGCCAGCTGCAGCGCCGTCACCGGTGCAGAGAGTTACCTGTTCCGCTTGATGAAGGCGAGGATGGCCTGCAGCGTGTGCAGGCGCACGGCGCGGCGCGGCTCGTGCCGCAGGTAGCGCTCGGCCAGCTGCAGCGCCGTCACCGGTGCAGAGAGTTACCTGTTCCGCTTGATGAAGGCGAGGATGGCCTGCAGCGTGTGCAGGCGCACGGCGCGGCGCGGCTCGTGCCGCAGGTAGCGCTCGGCCAGCTGCAGCGCCGTCACCGGTGCAGAGAGTTACCTGTTCCGCTTGATGAAGGCGAGGATGGCCTGCAGCGTGTGCAGGCGCACGACGCGGCGCGGCTCGTGCCGCAGGTAGCGCTCGGCCAGCTGCAGCGCCGTCACCGGTGCAGAGAGTTACCTGTTCCGCTTGATGAAGGCGAGGATGGCCTGCAGCGTGTGCAGGCGCACGGCGCGGCGCGGCTCGTGCCGCAGGTAGCGCTCGGCCAGCTGCAGCGCCGTCACCGGTGCAGAGAGTTACCTGTTCCGCTTGATGAAGGCGAGGATGGCCTGCAGCGTGTGCAGGCGCACGGCGCGGCGCGGCTCGTGCCGCAGGTAGCGCTCGGCCAGCTGCAGCGCCGTCACCGGTGCAGAGAGTTACCTGTTCCGCTTGATGAAGGCGAGGATGGCCTGCAGCGTGTGCAGGCGCACGGCGCGGCGCGGCTCGTGCCGCAGGTAGCGCTCGGCCAGCTGCAGCGCCGTCACCGGTGCAGAGAGTTACCTGTTCCGCTTGATGAAGGCGAGGATGGCCTGCAGCGTGTGCAGGCGCACGGCGCGGCGCGGCTCGTGCCGCAGGTAGCGCTCGGCCAGCTGCAGCGCCGTCACCGGTGCAGAGAGTTACCTGTTCCGCTTGATGAAGGCGAGGATGGCCTGCAGCGTGTGCAGGCGCACGGCGCGGCGCGGCTCGTGCCGCAGGTAGCGCTCGGCCAGCTGCAGCGCCGTCACCGGTGCAGAGAGTTACCTGTTCCGCTTGATGAAGGCGAGGATGGCCTGCAGCGTGTGCAGGCGCACGGCGCGGCGCGGCTCGTGCCGCAGGTAGCGCTCGGCCAGCTGCAGCGCCGTCACCGGTGCAGAGAGTTACCTGTTCCGCTTGATGAAGGCGAGGATGGCCTGCAGCGTGTGCAGGCGCACGGCGCGGCGCGGCTCGTGCCGCAGGTAGCGCTCGGCCAGCTGCAGCGCCGTCACCGGTGCAGAGAGTTACCTGTTCCGCTTGATGAAGGCGAGGATGGCCTGCAGCGTGTGCAGGCGCACGGCGCGGCGCGGCTCGTGCCGCAGGTAGCGCTCGGCCAGCTGCAGCGCGGCGGCCACCCACTCCGCACCGGTAGGGGAGAGTGCAGCCGCACGCGCTGTCACTAGCCGCTTAGTGGACGCCTCCTGCGCATACACACGGTACAGGTCAATCTTAGGAGACGAGTCGCATGAGTTAGTGAGCCGGGCGAGGCTAGTACTTTCTGATAAGTCATGCCTTGCAAGGCGATTTGGACGCGCTAATAACGTATGCCGTGGAAATCCCTACTTCACCATACCAAGTGACTGACCACGTTTTCTTACCTAGGAAAGTATTTTTTTGCATGTGATGTATTATTTCATTTTTAACCAACTTCAAAAAAAGAGGAGGTTCTATGTTCGTATGTGTATGTTTTTTTTTCATTATTTTTTTAAGTATGTTCAACAATTTCTCCTTCAATTGTGGACCAATTTTGAAAAGTTTTGTTTTTGTTTGAAAGAATATACTCCCGAATTGCCGTGCCGTGCCGTGTGGTATCCGGCCTAGAATCGACCACCCCCTTTCCTCCCGTGGGTGTCGTAAGAGGCGACTAAGGGAAAATCCAGAAGATGGGCAGCAGCGTCTTCTGTAACTTCACCACCAATACTGCGATCCCCAAGCCGCTTGCCAAGCGTGGGGATTATGGCAACCCCCCCGCTTAAACGGGGAGGCCTATGTTCAATAGTGGACGTCTTTTGGCTGATGATGATGATGACTCCCGAATTGGTCCCCTTTAAATATTGTCATGATCTGATTATGAACTTCGGAGATATGGAACGGAACTCCTTATAACATCATAGCAGAATGTCATCGAGATAAGTGATAATGCTTTGTTTATACGTGTAGTCGATGACTGACCACTAACAAGGGGGAGGGGGAGAGGTGCGTTGACCCCCCCCCCCCGCCCTACCACCACTTTCCAAGATTAATTATATGATCTTATCTTGTGAGGTATCGTTTGAAAGGGTTTTTCATGAGGATTTCAAATTACACCTTACAAAAGTCTGGGGGCGTAGTAATGCGGACGGTATGTGTGTCGGTGGTGGTAGTGTGTGGTAGTAGTACAGCACTCACGGGCCGGTCGTGTCCACAGCAGTCAATGAGGTCGAGCAGCGCGTCCACGTCGCCGTAGTACTGGCCCGCGTCGTGCAGCTGCTCGATTGACGTGATGAGCGCGTGCACACGGTTGTGGATCAGCTCGTTCGGCGGCTCGTAGTTCTCTGAACGTACAACGAATACTTAATTTGCGCATGTGGTACCCAGTGTAACACCGACTGTCCAGTAAGCAGACACTTGTCACCGTGTACTTTATGTGGGTCACTTGTGGTGAAATGAACTGGTAGGGTGAGTGAGTAGTGTTACATACTGTCCTGCTGCAGGATGGCGCGTAGAATGTTGAGCAGGACGTCCCAGGCGGGCTCGCACAGCTCCAGAGGCACGCGGGACACCACGCTTTGCACGCTCACCACCACCTCGTACGTCACCACCGGCTGGTTGCCTTCCAGGGCCTGCAAACACACGCACGTCAGGCACGGCCCGCGGGAGGGGGGGGGGGGCGGTCGCGGCCCGTACCTTGAGGAAGGCGGGCAGCACGGCCAGGAACGACACCTTGAGCGTGGGCACGCGGCGTGGCCCCCACAGCGCCATGTTGATGTAGAACACGGCGCCGCGCACGAGGCCGGCCGCGCCCTCCTGCCCCGCGCCCGCGCCGCCGCCGCGCAGGATGCCCACCATCTCCTGCAGCGCCGCGTGACCCATGTCCGCGCCTACCACGTACCGCATCAGCTGGAACACGACACGTTGGTCACTACGTGTGCGACCGATCTATATAAAAGGTGCGGGAGTAACGTTCGCACCTTCCAACTGTTCTGGCAGTAGTGCTCCAGGTTGACGGTGCGGCACAGCGCGCTGACGAAGGTGCGCAGCGCGGCGCGCGGCAGCAGCGAGTACGACACCACGGCCTCCAGCAGCGACAGGCAGCACTGCACCACCGACACCTCCGCGCTGTACACGCACAGGTGGCACGCGTTGCTGGAACCGACGAGCTTTATTACACACTCGCACTAGCTTACGCCTGCGGATTCGTCCGAAAAATGTAGCTTCTCTCATCTCTCTAGTGTAGCTATTTGCATATCAAAATATTTAATTGTTTTTGACGTAACTTTTTTAACAAATTTTGAAATGTGCGTTAATTACAAATTAATAGTTTATACAAGTTGTTTAAGTGTTATACAATATCATAAACAATCAATAACGTAAAATATTTTTTATGACACGGTAGATACCATAAAAACAAATCATTTGCAATGATATGTGAATTAAATCCTGTGTTTATCTGTAAAACCCATTTGTTATGGAACATTATAATTGATTCTATACAAAATGACTAACACCAAATAGCTAATGTTAATATAATTGTTCACTTGTTTGAAGTGAGTCACTAACAACAATACCTACACAGTACATTACAGGTGTTTGCTCGGCAGGTATTAATATTCTTAGCCTGTCTTCCTTGTACAAGTTTGATGATAAATTATTCAGTTTTAAAGTAAACAAATGTATGTATTACATTACACAAGCAAAACAAACATTCTTTAGGCATTAGATCTGTTTGGTCCGACATTCAAATGCATTTGGCTAAGTTGTAACCAAATATAGTTTATTCTGTAACCCATGACGTCAGTCTATATTATCCATATTGGGAGACATGTGTGTGTTATCATGTCATGGAAATACCTTTACTAATTTATTACCTTATACTATGATGATAAACATAACTATTTATTATGATAGATTCATAAATATGTAGGTCATACTTACATATTTATGAATTAATCAGAAATCTTAGAAAATTAAGCATTTTAGTTAAATTTGCGGAGGATTTATTTTATTTATTTATTTATACTTTATGCACAAATTTAAAAAAAAAATGTACAGAGGCGGACTTAATGCCATAGGCATTCTCTCCCAGTCAACCTTAGGACGGTGCAGAATTTAGTTTTGGAGTTGGCAAGTTCTATTTTTAGTTATCACAGACATTTCTATAGCCTGTATATATGTAGGTCGTGCCGAAAAATCTACAATAATCCAGTACCAACAGATCATTTTTGGAACATCCAATAAGAAAATACCTAGCACATGATAAATATTATTTGACCATATTGGAATAACATAAAAATTAGCACTTACTCAACAATTCCATGCACTATCTGCTCATCTAAATATGTGGCATTAAATTTGACCACATTGATGATGAGCTGCAGGAACTCTACCAGCTGTGTGGGAGGCTGGATCTGAGGCAGCCACTCTAGCAGGAACGGGCCAATCTGGAACAATATGGACAGAATGGAGGCTCAATCAATGGTGTTCTACCTATAAAGTTTAAAGTTATGACACTTTATTTTGAGAATTAAAGCCAATGTACTATTAATACAGCTTCCAAGACCAAAAAAGTAATAGTTTTACCAACTATGAATGTTTAGCTTATTAAATGATTAACAATATGTTGATAATTTTGTTGATTTTAATGTAATTTTGTGAGTGTATTACATACATACATACATAAAGTCACGCCTATTTCCACGAGGGGTAGACAGAGACCATGGATTTCCATTTGCTACGATCCTGACATACTTCTTTCGCCTCATTCACTCGCATCACATTCCTCATACACGCTCGTCGGTTAAGGGTACTCCTCACTTGACCCTTTTGTAGAACATCTCCGATCATCATTTGTGAGTGTATTAATCTGTTTATATTGCTTTAGTAGCAGTGCACTACACTTTGAATAGATAAAAAGATAACTGACCTCTTCTTCAAAACAGTTAATATTCTTCCCGGTGTTGGTCAGTGTATGAAGTAGCTTGAAGCGTAGCTGTGTGTCCTCTGGTGGGTGCCTGGTGTGTGTGTCCCGCAGGTAGTGGAACAGGATGGTGCGCATGATTTGCAGGTAGTCCGCCTGCCCCTCTGCCAGGCACCGAAGGAACCATAGGGCCATGTGCCGAGCTTCCACATTACTCTCTTCTAACAGATCTCTTGTTAATGACCAAAGCTTCTCTACTCCACCCTGATGATTACAATAAGGTTTTATAAATTTACAATTGTTTACATTCAAATACTTGATACTTGTGCATTAAAGACACTAACACAACGTAAAATTTTGCATTAAAAGAAAATATATGATTAGTCATAACAATAACAACTATTATTATTGGTTACAGAATTAATTACAATGAATTTAATATATTACTTCCAACCTCTGTTGTTTTAATAAGTTTGTCATTAATTTTAACTAGTTCTAGTTTTTCAGTTCAATGTTTCTGCTGGAACAAGACTCTATATCCAGACCTCCTCATCATACATAAAAATATTGCAAAATATTATTTATAGTTTTAGAATTTTAGCAAATACTTGAATGATCAGGTGATGCATCACTAATAGTAAAAGAAAGTTATAACTTAATCATATCAAAACAAACAAACCTACAAGACATTTATAATCAGATAAAGAAATGATAAAACATAGAAATGATAGCTGTGAATGGCATTACAACAATATGAATGAAATGCTAACAACAAAGGTTTAGTTAACAACACACAGAAAGTAAATTGAGAAGAAATTACATTGTAATGTTGCATCAGAATGTATTTTTGAGGGTACTAAAATAATAAGTGTAGGGTGTGGAGCTCACCTCCTGGACGCGAACGTGTATGACCTTGTCGCCGACGTCTTTGAGCGCTCGCAGGCGGCGCTGCAGCGGCGTGTCAGCGCTTAGCTCGCGCTCCAGCTCCCCGGCTACCACCAGCTCGTTGCGGACCGGCAGAGGCGCTGCACACAACCAGACCATACACTGCCACACTGTGCCACCTCACACACATGCTGCGCATTATCAGTACGTAGGGAACCAGGCCCAATACTCACCCGATGCACCCTTTTTGAAGAGCACTTTCAACTTGTCTTGCAGCGACCTATCTCTCGAACTCATTTTACGACGATGCCGGTATTGGTTAAGGTTTGTATTTACGCTAAGGCTTATGGCTAGGCGCAGCGATTACCTATTACTTTGATATTGCAATTGAAAAGACATATTTATTAGAAAATATTCTCACTACCGCTCCTGCTTTGCTATTCACCATTTGACAGCTTCCCAACCAAAGTACTTGTACAGCTGACAGGCGGCCATTCGATACAAGGTTCTGAACGAAATATATTATTGTCATGAGAACACACGATAACATACACTACATATCTTCTGTACCCGTTCCGATTCGATATAAAAAGTAAAACACCCTGGAATTTCTCCAAAGAATGTGCAATTTTGTTTTATAATGCATGATATTATAATTATCACGATTTAAGTGACATGACCTTGATCGATTATATTTCTGCACGAGTCCTATAGTTTCCTATCGTCTTTGAATACCAGCGCTTTTGCAACGGGTATCATAAATAAGTTCCGAAAAAATTAAATAAACATGTTTGTTTTTGTTTTAGAATATCAAAATACTAATTAATAATGCAAAGATTACTTACTTAAACGAATCTATTTACATAGTACTTATTCAAGTACCACTTTTATAAATGTTTTCTTACGTATACCACAGATGGCGTTAACAGTCCCTACGCACCCACTATATAGCTGTTAATACTAGCATAGATACTAGTAAATATTTTAACCTATATAATATGCTTTATTGTGATCATATATAATGAATTGTAGCACAGTTCTCAGGTGTTTTTTCTACAAATGACTAATTCATGACGTAAGTCGACCTAAGTACTTCGTAGTATCTACTTCGCCAGCTCGCATTGCAGTTGATTTACCTACATCAGTTTGTCTTTGTTCTACCTTGCAAAGAGTCAAGAGAGGAGCATTAACAGAACTTGTAACTAAGTTATGAATTTGGCCAGCTTTTCTTTAATAAGTAGTTTTAATTAATTTATTTTGTAGATCGCTTGTATTCCCTTCCCATACCTAGCTGTGCAACCTGTTGCCGTCGTGAGTTTATGGGTTATCCCCTTCTAATATTTTACTACATAATGTCATAATTGCTTAGGTACTAAGTGTTTATATAAACGTATCACTTTTCTTTGATCTGAACCCAAGTGGTGGGCGTTTCGGATGCTTTCGTGTAGGTATTGGCGTTCATACAGTGGGAACCTACTATTTCATTAGTCTATTTTGATATGATTTTTATGATATTTACCTGGTTCCCTACTTTATTCCTCCAGCGTAGTTGCTCTACTTTTTCCTAAAACTATTGTGTGACGAACATTCTTGTCAAGGTATCGGCCGGCCAAATTAATGTTGAGTATAAAAAATGCGAGTACAGCGTGTCGAAGGTAGAGTATCAAGCCCGCGCATAATAGTGCGGGTTACCCTCAGGTAATGTAGGAGGGTTTAATCTGCCCTCCGTTGACGAGGGTCGACAATTTGCTCCCACCTGTGACACTGACAGGCCGCCTCGCCATCACCCGACCTAAATACTTGCTTGACGTCAATTTATTTTGAAAGAATTACGACATTCTTGTATTCAAATACTCAGGCAATCAAAAGCTTCTGAGGTCTTTCGTTATTGAAGTTAAGGCTGACGGTGACAGATTAGTGATAACGTCAAGTTCTTACAAAGGAGGTGGGGTCTCGGTGCGCTCTGCTCACGATGAAGTGTTGTTTCTAATCCAGTAACTAGCATGCCAACAGTTCTCGTGTCAAACATGTTTTAACCTCTAAAGCAGTGGGGTAGCGGAGGTGCTTATATTGTAGTGACTCGTAAACTATCGTTAGATAGATTACCTTTGATAACGTGTGAGGTTGAATCCTTTCCAACAAATGTTCCTAGCTAAATTATTTAGCTACTTTGTCGATCAGTCGATTAAGGTTGAGTCCAAACAATCCAAGCTTAAAAAATAAGAAAAATAGATTACGTACATAACTCTACATAAGAGATATTTACGATGCAGTGGCGCTAATGTAGGTAGCTATTAATATTATTTAATTTAATTAAATATTTAAATGATTTTCATGAAATCCTGCTAACTAGTAGCACGAGCGCGGACATATTCTGTGAGTGAGGGTCGTGATGAGTCCATGAGGGTGCTTTGTGTTACCCCGGAACCCTTCCACACGTCACAGACACGGGACAGCCGGGACTGAGATTGCGGGTGATGTGGAGATACACGAAGCTGTACATTACCGTTTTTGCCAGCTTTGTTAAAATGATAAAATGATTTTATTTCTGCAAATAGGTTTTTAAAAAACACTTTTACACGTCATTTTTTATATACTAGTTTGAATGATGGTGTCGGCATTTCCTAACTGACTACCTCTGAGAAGAAATGCCGAAACAAACTCAGGGGTCAATGTCTCTTTTAAAGTCCAGACAAACGTAAGTTTGTGTGAGAACAATGTAGGTCGTCCGAGATGGTTTTTTTTTAAGAAAAAAAATCCAATGCCGGCTTGAGTCGACCTGTCCTGACAGACGCCCCGTCTCGTACCATCTGCAGGACATTTGGGTAGGCCGTGTGAGATACTCAAACCGTCAGACATACGTATATAGAGAAAAAGTTAAAAAAAAAATCCTACATTATTCTCACACTTACAAGTAAAGTTTTAACATTAAATATAATTAAATGTCAATATGTACAATGTAGGTAGCCTGAGATGGTTTTTTGATGAAATAACCAAAGCCAGATTGAGTCGACCTGTCCTGACAGACGCCCCGTCTCGTACCATCTGTAGGACATTTGGGTAGGCCGTAAAAAAATGACTCAAACCGCCAGTCTACCTATACTGTACAGTATGCTCACATTGAAAATTATTCATGTCAGTTTGTAAAATAAAAAAAAATAGATCAAATGATCAAGGTATGTCAATAATTAGGTCAAATAATATAAAAAATAAAAGTCAATTTCTGATATCATGGTAAAAAAAAAAAAAACAATTAATTAATTAAGCCCAAGCATTTTTGTCCTGTAAATAGTCTAAAACTCTATAGTACCCTTTTTTACAAAGGTTTCGTTTAATAACAGACTTGAATTTATTCATACTTAATTTTTGAATGTTATTTGTGATCTTGTTATAAAATCGTATGCATTGACATTGAAATGAGTTGCAAATTTTTCTAAGTCTAGTGGCTGGTACAATGAATTTATGCTTATTTCTAGTATTAATATTGTGAACATCACTGTTTCTTATGAAAAGATTTATATTTTCATGAGCATACAGTAAATTTTCGTATATATATTGCGATGAGACAGACATTATATTAATTTCTTTAAATTTATCCCTTAGTGAGTGTCTGGGACTTAACTTGTAAATTGCCCGAACTGCTCTTTTCTGCAGCACGAAAATAGTGTTTATGTCGGCAGCGTTCCCCCATAACAGGATACCGTACGACATAACACTATGAAAGTAACTAAAAAAAACGAGTCTTGCTGTAACAACGTCAGTTAGGTTTCTAATTTTCATTACGGCGTATGCTGCAGAGCTGAGCCTTTTGGACAATTTATGTATGTGTGGGCCCCACTGTAGCTTAGCATCTAAAGTTATACCCAAAAAGACTGTATTGTCTACAAGTTCCAACTCTTCATCCTTCATCTGTACATTGGTTTTCACATGTCTAACGTTGGGTGTTGTAAATTTAACGCATTTAGTTTTCTTCTCGTTTAAAAGTAAATTATTATTATTAAAATTAAACCAGTGGACCACTATGGAGAGAGCACTATTTACATCTTCAGAAATCAGCAGTTGACGCTTAAGTTTAAATAAAAGTGAGATATCATCTGCAAACAGTACTATCTCATGTGTATCCTTAACAAGGTAAGGCAGGTCATTTATATAAACGAGAAATAAGAAAGGACCAAGAATTGAACCTTGCGGAACCCCCATAGTTACCAGAGATCCCGGTGATTTATTGCCATTTATATCAACCCTCTGAATCCTATCACTCAAATAAGAAGTGAGAAGATTCAGAGCATCGTCTCTTACACCATAATGATATAATTTCCTGATCAATGTTTCATGAAAAACACAATCAAACGCCTGGGACAAGTCACAAAAAATACCCACTGCATCGCGTGAATCCTCCCAGGCATCGAATATATGTCTTACGAGTTCAACACCAGCATCGGTAGTTGAACGACCCTTTGTGAATCCAAATTGTTTACTGTGAAGTAGTTTATTTTTATTAAAAAAACTTAACATCTGCTCTAAAATAACTTTTTCAAAAAATTTACTAAAAGTGGGTAGCACCGATATCGGTCTAAAGTTTGAAGGGTCGGAGGTACTACCCGATTTGAATAATGGTATAATTTTACTGCTTTTCATTAGATCAGGAAATTTGCCGCAATCGATACTACTATTAAAAATTAATGCTAAGCTAGGTGCTACAAGATCAATAATTGATTTAGTCAGTTCAACTGAATGACCCCACAAGTCGGCGGTCTTTTTAACATTTAATGTATTAAAAGTTTTTTTAATATCCAGACAATTTACATACCGAAATTTAAATAATTTATTGCAAGTGTTGACATTTTGCTGAAGAAGTGTCTCTGCAATATCAAGAGAGGAATTCAAGTGTTTAGTAGTTGAAACTGGAATGCCAGTAAAGAAGGTCTCAAAAGCTGAGGCTACTTGTATATCAGATTGTATCAGGTGGTCGTTAATCAAAAGGCTGTAGTTACTGTCCCGGCTCCTAACTTTTCCAGTTTCACTATTAATTATGCTCCAAGTTGTTTTAACAATATTATTACTATTTTTTATCTTACAACCAAGGTAACGTGACTTGGCTATACAACAAATCCTTTTAAATAATTTTGAGTATTGTTTTACATATTCATTAAATGCAATCGTGTTAATATATGTTCGTTCATTATACAACTCATATAGTCTCCTCCTACTTACATGAATGCCATCTGTAGCCCATTCACTAAAAGAAGCTTTACTCTTAACCACAATCGTCTTGGGAGTGAATGTTGAATAGTATTCTTTACAATAGGAATAAAAAAAAGACTTATATAAATCATTAGAATCACTTGGATCATGGTTCATTTTTAAAAGAGGTAATCTACTAGAAAGTTTGATTTAGAACATTTCCAAGCGATTGGCAGTTTTGGGGTTAACAGTTATGCTCCTTTTAGCTACTTTCCTGTTATGATTTGGAATTGAAATTAACTGTCCACAATGATCAGACTCAAGTAAATTAATTATTATAAGAGAAATAATTATATACATATAAACATTTAAATTCTACCTCCTTTAAAAACTATTTACAACTTAAATATAAAATTAAAATTAAAAAGCATCGAAGTATTCTTCCTCATCGTTGTCAAAAGGAAACGTGCCCAGAAGACTGGCAATTAATTATTTGTTTATGTTGGGGCGTAATATCTGTATAAATGTTATCTAGGCATGTGGCTGTACTAGGTGTAATTCTGGTAGGCTCCAGGAACAAGTTATCAAGATTGTATGACTTAAACAGGTTTTTTATTTTACTGCATGTAACTGAATTTTCTAAAATATTGACATTAAAGTCACCACATGTGATGATAGTTTTACTCAACCTACACAGTTTATGCATAACTTCATCCATGATCTTTTCAAAACTGTCATATAATGCTGAAGGGGGTCTATAGACACTTAATACAATAAAATGCTCTAATTCCACGCAGGCTATTTCAATAGATCGCTCAACAGAGAGCTTTAACCTTTTTATTTGTTTTTAAGTTACTAGCTCAAATCAAGTTATCACGTCTTGGTTAATTAGTGATAAGAGAACAGCGGCAGCTTGGAGATAGGTTACTACTTAGGTTTCATTTGAGATGTAATCAATGAGGAACGTGTGTGTTCGCCAAGTATTTGGATTTTCAATATTTGGTGCATTAACGGAAGTTCCTACAGTCCTACACGCCTTGAAAGGTCCAATATAAATAAATACAAAATTGTAATCAGGTATGTTCGCGGCCATAAATAACGCGCAACCTATCGCCCCTAGTCCGGGACGTTAACACGGCAAGTTCTCGAGCTGGAGCCCGCAGCATCACGTTTTATGAGCGTCGTTCATCAATCATCTCCAAAACAAACGACGCCCGACGGCAGCCTTTTCAATATATCGGTATCCGCGCCCAGTGGGCCAGTCCGAATTCATATAGACCTGCTCTACACAGTAGAGAGCTCTACAGAGTAGTAGATACATAGGTAACTTTATAGTTTCATAAAATAAAATCCATTGCTACGTTTTTCCAGTTCGTAGGTATATCGCACCTGTAATGTGCTTGTAATATTATGTAGGCAGAGGTGTATGGCTCACCCATTCATAGATATCTATTAAATTAGACTTAATTAAGTAATTACACAATTAATTACAAAAAAACGTGTGCTCTTATAGATAAAATAACATCACGCCTGTATTCCCCGTAGGGTTAGGCAGAGGTGTACCTCTAGTACTCCCCCAGTTCGCCAGCTATGTTATAGGTCCCAATCTACATACACAACAAATCAACTATTCAGTCTTTGGTTTATGCCTTTAACAGTAGCTGACGCTCGGATTAAAATCTTTCTTTTAGTGACTTATATTTCCACATTTCTACGGATGAGTTAAAATAAAACAAAAATAAATAATCAACACAACGACTCCCTTGCTCGCTATAGGTAGGTATTTGTATAAGCAGAAACGCTTAGAAATATTTCCGAACTAGATTTTTATTAGAAAAGTTTGTTCGAAGAAAAATCATCGAGGAGCGAGCTTGTCAGCTGAGATAATGGCGTCGTTTGTGCGGCACTTTATAATTTACGAGTGTTGTGCTGTTCACTTAGCCAGGCTAGGGGGCGAGGTTATATTTTAAAATTACCGTCGATATAAACTCCATTATTCGTCGGAATATTATTTATCCGTGGGCTGAGCCCTGAATCCCTATCCGAAACGGCTTAAAACTTTATTTAAGGTCGTAAAGAACAAGAGGAAATTGTAAGCCTATAATGCAAATGTACTTAAGCGATATACTTAGTCAAATTGAATTTTTTCCGGACAAAAAAATTAAGATCTGGAAGTTGTGTCGGCGGCGGGGCAGGCGGCGCGGCGGGGGCGGCGGGGCGCGCGGGGTCGGGCGTCGGGACACGCAAACTTTCAAAGCTCCCAGGAGCGGCTCGCTCTGCGCTGAGTACATTTCGTCTAATTTTTTTTCCATTAGCCGGGCGTTCTTAAAAATGTCGATTACCGTGTTACTTGCTGTTTGCATATCATAGGGATAATTTAAGATATTCTGTGAATAAAAAAAAACGAAAAGACGAATTGAAGAAATTAAGGTGTCGATGTCGTGATGGAAGAATTTTTATTTATAAGGATCTTAAATCTTGTCGATTTTAGAAAATTTCATTATTTTTAATTAACCTCTTTGTTTTGTCCTTAGACTAGTTTTTATAACTACCATGTATCTCGGCGCGGCGCTATAAATAACCGCAAAAAAATATGTTTGTCATCATCTCTTCTTTCGCCGTCTTGTCACTCATCGCAATGTCAGTTTAGTATCCAAAATGAATTTAAAGTTACTAATTCACAAAGCTAGATCTAAAGGTGTTCCAGTGTACTGTATCACTGTGTTATTATTGTACCTTTTGCTGAATTACATCTACTCCTGGTCGCAGCAGACCGAGTACGTCCCGCATCACCTGCGGAGATATTTAAAGTTCAATGAGAAGTTTAAGATTCAGCCAAAAAAGATGTCGAGCAAGGAGATCAACAAGCTGACCAGCGTGGTGGAGGTGCTGAACTACGAGCGCGAGGTGTTCCACACGCAGCGCTACGGGCCGGTGCGCGCCGACACCACTACTGTGTTGGTGCAGGTGCACCGCGACGCCGAGCGCCTGCAGTACCTCATCGTGTCACTGTCGCAGGTACATTACATCCACTCCGTGCTGTTGGTGTTCTCGCACAGCTACTTCGACGACAAGATCAACAGGCTCGTGCGCAGCATCTCTTTCTGCAGGGTCATGCAGATCTTCTACCCGTACTCACTGCAGCTGTACCCCAACAAGTTTCCAGGCATCGACCCCGAGGACTGCCTGAGCGCCGCGGGCATGTCTGACAAGTACTGCAGCAACCGCGACGCGCGGCTCACGGAGCACAAGCACCACTGGTGGTGGAAAGCCTACTTCATCTTCACCAACTTGGACTGGTCCGATGCTTACAAAGGCACCGTCATATTCTTGGAGGAAGATAATTATGTTTTACCCGATTTATTATATATGCTTCGTTACACCTCACGAACTCAAATATACATGCGAGGGATTCAAATGATATCCTTTGGGAGGCCCCACGCAAAGAATTTAGACTATGACTTGCTGACGGTAGACTCCTGGCGACCACCGTACGACAAAGGGATAGCTTTTAATAGAACGGTGTGGCAGAAGATCTCGGCGCTGTCGTCATACTACTGCATGTACGATGACGTCAGCTGGAGCTACTCGCTGCTCAACCTGTTCAGCAGGTTCCGCGAAGGGCACGCCGACATGGTGGCCACCCTGGCGCCGCGGGTGCTGTCCACGAGCATGTTCCCGAGCGGCCGCGTGGCCGTGCAGAAGATCTACTGGTGGCTGCAGGAAGCTAGAATGTTCCCTATGTATGTCAAGGCTGTTACCCTGTTCGGTAGTAGCGGCAGAGTGAGGACCAACGCGAAGCTTCCTCCAAAGGGCAACGGCGGCTGGGGGGACTTGCGGGACCACCTGCTCTGCTTAGACCCCCTAATGTCTACCACGACGGCCGCTGTGAATGGATTGACAGATACGACTACGAACATACCGACCAGCACCGAGTCGCAGTCCTTCACCATCGCCAATCACAGGGTCAACATGTCAGCCGCCGACGCGGTCCAGAATGGACTGTGACCTTCTTTCGGAGACATGTTTATAGGATATGGCTGTAGTGACATGAAATGAAAATTTGGTGTTTTTTCGCGAATGCCTTTCATTAAGCTTTTAAGGGCAACTATTTACACTGCTTAAGTATATCACAATGCTATGAACATTGAAGATAGGTAACATTTGGAAAAAAGAGTTTGCGGGTTGAGTGCATGCAGTTAGTGTTGTGATATACATTTATTAACAGAGCAGTCCAAGGCGGGCCGGAGTGCTGGCGGGCACCGGCCTGCCCCGCAGCCCTGCGTGCCTGCCACAGGCTGCACCGTACTGTGACGCTACAACATGCCTGCTGCACATATTGTTGACGACCGCGACTGGCAACACACAGCTAGCGAGTTACGTTTTTTCTATTCCTTAAAACATCTTGCGTGTGTCTAGCCATGAGTCGAGCATTTGGTACTCATGATACATTTCTGAAACTTTCTATTTACCTCCCTCACGCGTGTGATAATGCTTAAATTAAATACACATAGTATATGTAGGTGCTAATGTGTATGTAGGTACAGGCAGGTTTTTAAGTTTTGGTAAATCACAAACATTATCTGACTGAATGGGTATATGACAGTTTTTTATACATATTTGATACCTAATTATTGATTTGTTTATATTTACAAATGTAAATATATTTTAATATATAATATTGTAAATCAAAGCTGCAATACCTACATAAATTTATTCTTTCATTTATGTAAGATAATCCAAAAATTCCCAACCTTTCAGTTCCTACACTTCTTAAACATCAAATAATCAAGACTCGTATCAAACACTCGTAGACAGAATATGCTTTATTAGAATAATAATTTGTACAAATTAGTACAATTGTAGTAATTAGCACAATGCTACTAGTTTAACTTGGTATACCTTGGACCCGCAGCTGGCCACGCTGCACGCCGCCTAGAATCGCGGCACGACCCGCGCCCTGCCGTGCCCCGGCAAGCAACTTACTGCAGAACCGCCGACGCCGGCACCGCCTGTGTCACCGCCTACTAATTGCTCTCTATATTCATCTAGCTAGGAGCTAAAGTTCATGATGCACTCGTGGTCATGAAGTATGTTTAACGCTTGAACAATAATTAGTTAGTTAAGTGCATATACATAACACAATAGATAAAGAATAGTACAATGCTTTCCCTAATTCCTTATTAAATGTTTGTTCATAGAAGTTAATAACGGCTGTAATATTATAATAATAGCAACAAGTCAAGCGTTAAGCCACTGCCCCCACGTAAGACAAATTACATAAGGCGGCCATTATAAACAGTGTCGTGGAGGCGGTCGACGTTCTATTCATTATTATAATGAAGCAGTTTCCATTTTCCGCTACAATCTTTTAAGTAACACTTAAGTTTCCCGCAAAGTTGTAGCAGTTAAAAAGAACAGAGTATAATGCTGAACACTAGGAGCTGGCCAGCTACTTTATGAGGAGCAAGCTTTGTGCAGCTCGCCGCGCGCCAGGCGGAGACGCGGGGCTGACAATTACGGAACTTGAGTCTCTTACACTATGTAAAACAATGAAAATAAATACATGTAGATATACAAATCAGCGCTTTAGACACATTCTGACCGTGGGGGTGATCTTCATGGCAATTACATACCGATACCAGTCGTCAATTAGTTTTTTGGTGGTCCTGCATTTCATTTATCCATGTTCATAAGATACTAAACTTCATAAACATTGATGCGGCGTGTCACCAATCAGGAATTAATTAATATAAATACATCCAACTACATTTTATCGGTCAGAAACGAATTGCTGCAGAAACAAGTGGCTCCACAGCTTTTTAATTAGCTTCATTAAAAACGAGCCAATTACCTAAATCAGTGCTTGTCACGGCAACTTCCAAAAGCAGCAAATTTAGCCCGTTGTAAATACAACAGACACGCGAGCCTACTGATCATAATAAGGGACATTGTGTTGCATGCTCTGTTGTCATTACAGTTGTTTATGGAGTTAACTAGGAAAGTTATGGCACGTACTTATTACCGTGGAGCGGGTCGCCTCTGTCTGTGTTATACTTATGTATTAAAACCAACTTTAATTTGAAATATGAATTTTAATGATCGTAAAAAAACAAAGCGCCGTGGACCCCGCTCGTTCCTTCTAAATTATGAAAAGAGGTCTATATGGCAGTTACGACCTTATGTACTTGTTATAAAAAGTCAAAGTATTTTTTAGTGTGATTTTTGGTGATACAAAGGGTCTTACACTTATTAAAAAAAAAAGGAAAAAGTTCTCACTATACGTAAAACCTGTCGAAGTGCACACATACCCAGACCGGGAACTAATAGGTGTTGTTGTCCGTCATAAACGTGTATATAACTGTCGTATACAAGTATCGTATGTCGACGTAACGCAACGTTTGTGTATCGTTAGGACCTACATAAATGCTTTACTCGTAGCTTAGCGTAGCAGTCATTCGCACTTAGCAGATCTTTGAAGGTCGTTATGGGTAGGCAGAAGCACAGCAGTCTGATCACTATTGTTATCAAGCGGTGTTATTAACATTACCCAGTCAGCAGGTTGAGGGGTTCAGGCCAATGTTGTTCAATTCAGATCAACAGCTTTAGTTAGAATACATCCCGCCCCTAATAGAAAGACTAGGATTGAATCGGACGTGGATCGACTTGCCGCGATGAACTTCACTACTCGAGAGGGTATGAACACTGAATTTTTAATACAACGGGACCACGTTAAAATAATCAGGTTATTTAAATCCCAAACCGACGTCTATAACGAGCCATCGGACGAATGGTAATCTAGATGGGATACTTCTATTAGGGGCCGCCACCTTTACCAGTATTTTCCATCTGTTCGCGAGCGGCTGGAGAAGACATGGTTGGAGGTGGATCATTTCGTGGCTCAGTTCTTCACGGGTCATGGTAACTTTAAAGGTAAGTTTTCTCATTTAAGCTTGTTGCTTCACCTCTGTCCCACTGCTCAACGCCAGATTGTGAAAACGAGCAAACTGCACATCATATCCTGTGGGAGTGTGGTCTATGGCAGAATAAACGTAATACCTTCTTAGACAACATACAGGCTACGTCCGGTGTAATCTAATGAGGACCTTGTTGCGACCAGAACAAACTTCCGTGATTTCAGACGTTTTTGCCATAGAATAGAATAGAATAGGATGGCATTTATTTTTCAGTATATGGTACATTGGTGTCTTACATTAAATACAGTTTCACATACACTACCATTGCTGGTGCAGAAATATTACCTACACAATTTAAAATTATGCATGCAAATCGTTAATTCATTATCAAATTATTTATATCATTGGCAATCACTCTAGATTTAGTCTATGATTTAGTACAGAGATTTACCTGGTGAGTGTTAGTTTAGATTTTAAAATGAAAACATATAATCATTATAACATATCTATCGTCAAGTCACTGTCACTGAGTGAGTAACCAGTGAGCTCCGTATAAGTAATTCATAAAAAATATTTAAAGCAGTTGTTTCAAGTAAATTTTAGTGTTAACATAATTCATATATCATAAACTTATAGTGAAAGTGTTATCTAAAAGAAACGATTACAGTGGACAAAGTTATAAAGGTTTTATTGTGTGAACTGTTATAAATTATACAACTAACTGTCTGTGAAGTACTTTGTGTAATAAACTACTAAATAATAAACTGTGAAGTAAATAAAAGTGCAAATAAGTTAGAAAATAACAATATTACAATACAAAAATAACCACAAGAACAAAATACCAGTACTTAAAATAGTGTGTCTATCAGTTGAATTATAAAACAATAACCGTCTACCTACAAACCAACGATCTTTTCTCAGAAAAAATTTTGAACAACAGAACATTAATTTCAACTCTCAGTCAAGCGCACAAGTGGCTCTAATATTAAGGTGACGCTTGCAGTGCAAGGTGAAGCGAGTTCGTATCTCGCTGTTGACAATCACTTTTTGTGATTTCTAAAAATCTTCTGTTAAAATGTCAACCTCTAAACTGCAAGCAAACTCGTCAAATAACGTCCACAAGAGGGCAACACTGGTAGTTTGCTATAAATGTAAAAATACTGTTGATGTTAGAAATACAGCATTGTGCTGCATTTGCAATAACAGATTTGAGCCCGATTGCGATGGCTATCCGGAACAAACATACCGATTAATGGGTCAGGAGTCTAAGAAGAAATGGCGATGCAAGATGTGCATTAAGAAAACAGTCTCAAAAAATACAGAAGCGTCTAATGTAACTATGAGAAAAAAACCGATGTCAGCCAAGCAGTCTCCACCTGAGCGATATATTGAAAATAAAGGAAAATCATCCATCACGAACGACTCTCATATCCTAACAGATTGCGAAACATCATATGAAGCTGACACCTCGCCGAATAAATTATCAAAAAGCTTAGATGGTACAACAATTAATACCTCAATAACAGAAATGCAAGATACGATAGAGCAACTAACCGTCAGTTTGAAAACTACAGAGAATGAGCTAGAAAATGTAATACTAGATAATAATAATTTACAAGAACAAGTCAAGAAATTAACTGCTGAAATTAAATTATTAAAGTCTCTATGCACCTCGTCTGCATTCATAGAAAACAGTCCGACGCGTTCAACTACAAAGAAAAGGAGCTCACTCTTACTCCAAGACTTATCCTGTTCACCAACCTCGCCAGGACATGCATCAAACATGAATTCCAACAGCTATAAAACATGTCTCAACCTGCAAAAAAAAAATAGAAGCGTTACAAAAGGACTTGAAAGGTGCTGAACAGGAAATAACAGCTCTCAATAGACAAATACATGTCCTAACTGCAACAAGCAATGAAAATCATGCAGCTTCAATCCGTACAATTAACTCCAGCACTACAAAACAACAAAAACAACAACTGCTTGAATATGGAAAAAGAATTGTGATATTCGGCGCCCAACAATGCAAAGGTCTGGCTGCAGCTCTAATACAATCGAGAGCAACTACACAATATGAAAAGTTGAAAGTCTTCGCCCAAACAATGCCAAATGCAGGCAGTGACGTAATAATGAAGAGTTTTAAAAACTTTAACCTACTACCGGACGATAAAATTGTTATATGCTTGGGTGAAAATGATCATAACATACACTATGTATTAGATCAACTAAAATCTATCCTGCCATTACCTTACAAAAATACTGTTATTTTACTAAATGTGCAACAAAATTACCGCCTTAATATCTCCAAGTTAAATTCTCGCATACAAAATATATGCCATTATTATGAAAACTGTCATTTCACGAACTGCCAATATTTCAATTTAACTGATATTTGTAAGTCAATAAATTATGTTCTAGATTGTGAATATTATAATGCAAATTTTTTGAATCCTTCTAAAATTAAAAAACATCTAGTGAGTGGTAAAACAAGTTTTTTAACGGTATCTAAGGAGCCTAAGAAAGGGACCATACCCTATTACTTTAAAAAATCCATAAATAAGCAACCGGAAACTAAAGATACATGTGTTTCTGCTGAAAAAATTGAATATATAAAAAAGGGTACAATACCTTACTACTTTCCTTCCATAAAAAAATCTAACAATTTATTTCGATCCTAAAATAATGTTACCTAATTCACCTTCGCCGACACACCGCTTTAGAATATTACATCAAAACATTGCAAGCATTCTATCTAAAAAAGAATTATTAGAGATAACATTGTTAGAGATGCAAGATACACATAGTGACCCTCATGTCATCTGCCTCTCTGAAACATTTATTAAAAAAGGCCAAGAGTGTTATCTAAAAATGTCAAAATACGTGATGGCAGCCAGTTTTTGTAGAGAAAAACACCGCGGTGGAACCTGCATCCTAGTAAGAAGAGACATAATTTTTAACGAACTATCAATAATTAAAAAATTCGCATCAGTAAACACATTCGAAATTTGTGGTATAGAGTTAAAAGATGAAAAATTACTGATAATATGTATATACAGAACACCTCAGTCCGACCCTAATCTATTTTTAAATAGTCTAGATAATCTCTTACACGTCATTTTCAAAAAATACAAACCATCAATACGCATTGTTCTAACAGGTGATTTCAATATAAACACTCTAAAAAAAAGTAAAATCACCAACGAATTTCAAGATCTAGCAAAAACCTATAACATAAAAATTCATATTAATGAAGCCACTCGTAAATCTGCGTGTATTGACCACATATTAAGCAACATCCCAGATGTGACTACCTCAGTACTCTCACTCTATCTCTCTGACCATGAAACAGCACAAATAATAGACTTGCCCTTAAAACGCCAATCGATACAAGATGCAATTTACTATATTTACAAAAGAGATTACAATCTTCATAACACACAGAAATTCAAAAATTGCCTTCATAGTTTGTCTTGGTCAGAAGTCTATATAGAAAAAGACGCGAACATAGCATTTAAGTGTTTTCATGAATTATTATGCCTTTTTTATACTCTGTGTTTCCCCACAGTAAAAATAAAGATAAATCTAAATAAAAAAGTAAAACAAACATGGATAAGTAAAGGTCTTAAGCAGAGTTGTAAAACTAAGAGATTTTTACGTAATCAATATTATAAAAATAAATCTCAACCAACCAAATCAATATATACGAAATACTCAAATTTGTTACAAAAATGCATCTATAATGCCAAAAAGAATTGTAATATAAAATATTTGAATAAATATCAGAATTCATGTAAGGCTACATGGAACGTAATAAAGAATGAAATACATAATCCTAGTCCTAAAAACAACATAGAATTTATTAAAATTAATGATACAAAACTAACAGAACCAACAAAAATAGCTACAGCCTTCAACGACTTCTACCTTAGTCAAAACCCTAAGCAACAAAGTGCCACAAATCATTGTAGTAATAATAACGTCATACATAGATCAATGTTCCTCGTTCCAATGTCAGAAAGCGAAGTAGAACAACAAATAATGTTATTAAACAATACAACCTCAGAAGGCTACGATGAACTTAGCACAAAAAATATTAAGATATGCGCCAAGGAATTGCGCAGTGTTCTAACGCATCTTATAAACTTATCTTTTGCTCAAGGAGTGTTTCCGGACAAGTTAAAAATATCAATTGTAAAACCGCTTTTCAAAAAAGGAGAAAAATCTGAATTAAATAACTATCGCCCAATTACTTTAATACCAATTCTGGCAAAAATCTATGAAAAGTGCATGTACAAAAGACTTATTAATTACTGCGAGAAATTTAATATTATAAGGGAAGAGCAATTCGGCTTCCAAAAAGAAAAATCTACAACTTTAGCAATATTCTCGCTCCTGAAAGCAGTTCTAACTAATATTAACGATCATCATTTCACAACGGGTTTATTTTTTGATCTGTCTAAGGCGTTCGATCTGGTTTCCCATGACATACTTCTTCAGAAATTAGAGTCTATGGGAATTAGAGGACCGCCACTACATTGGATAACATCATACATATCCGACAGACAGCAATGCGTTACCCTCACTAACATAAATGTTAATAAAGAAATGGTTTCACACCGCTCTGAATTTAATACTATCAAGCGCGGCGTCCCTCAGGGTAGCATACTGGGTCCGATTTTGTTTCTCCTTTATGTGAATGATATCGTTGACGTAACTAATCATAAAAGCTTTCTTTTCGCTGATGACATTTCGATAGTTGTATCTTCTGATAAAAAATGTAAATCAATAGTTGATCATGAAATAGATATTAATAATACAATTGAAAATCTTATAAACTGGCTCAATAATAACAACTTAACCATTAACCTTAATAAATCAGTATATGTACAATTTAACAAATCTTATAATAACAAATTTAACTTTACAATGAATATACCAAAACTTCAACAAGTAGCACAAACTAAGTTTCTGGGAACGATCATAGACGAACACCTAGATTGGAAAGCTCAAATCGATAGTGTATGTAATAAAATTAATAAATTTGTATATGCTCTCAGACAGATTAAAAACGTAACGAACATTAAAATAGCTGTAATGTCCTATCGGGCCTATGTTGAGTCCTCTTTGCGATATGGACTTATTGCATGGGGTAACAGCACTGACTTTAGTAGAGCATTTGTAGCTCAAAAGAAATGTGTTCGAGCTATTCAGGGTATTCCGCCGGATGAAACTTGTCGACCGATATTTAAAAAACTTGGTTTGCTACCACTACCCTCACTATATTTATATGAAACTTGTATGTTTGTACGAAAGCACAAAAATCTATTTAAAACAGCGGCAGATGTAAGCTCTAGAAACCGGCGAGACCAACTTAGACTTGTTTTAGAAGAAATCCCTCGATCAGCAAAATATAATAAAAGCTGTTTAGCTATGGCTGTACGAATATATAATAAACTACCATGTAAACTTAAATTACTTAATAGCAGATTGTTTAGAATTCACTTGTATAAATGGCTAAATGATAATAATTTTTATAGTATTAAGGAATACCTAGAAAGTAAACCATGTTAACCATTTCGCACGCTTTAGTCATAAGCAAAACATGTATGATCTTTACCAAATGTAACACCTTTGTATACCATGTTTTATGCGAATAAATAAATCTAAATCTAAATCTAAATCTATTACTAATATAGCAATTTCAATATTTATCATTATAAACATAGGTAACAAAGACCATGGATAATAATTACTTCAATGTCAGAATGCATGCTAAAAATAGATTAATAATAAATTTCCAATATCATAATTACAATGTCAAAATTGCTATTAAATAATTCATAACAGAATAAAAACACATGTCTAAAAGCCAGGAAAATAGCTTCTTTCTAAATTGATTAAATGGTAATATTCTTAATTTAATTGGTATTTTATTATAAATTTTAATTTCCATACAGAACGGGTTTTTGCTGTATAAGTGTAATCTTTGAGTAGGTACACGTAATTTGCCAGGATTTTTTGTAGCCAGTCTTACCGAAGCTAGCTTATGTAATGGAAATAAATAAGGATATTTTTTTACAAATATGCATACTTCTAATATGTACAGATATATATACGGAAGCGGCAATATCTTTAGTTGTTTAAATAGTGACCTGCAATGGTCTATATATCTTGCTCCACATATAGCTCTGATACACTTTTTTTGTACTATGAAAGCTCTTTCCACATCTACTGAGTTACCCCATATTACTAGGCCGTAACGCATCACTGATGAAACGTACCCATGATAAGCACTTAGGGCTGTATTTTTGTCAGATGCTAATCTAAGTTTTCGAAGGGCGTATACAAACTTATTTAGCTTGGTGCATACTATATCTATATGTTTCTTCCAGTCTAATTTATCGTCAATCACTATACCAAGGAACAAAGCTGATTGTACTGGTTGCAAGAATGAGTTACCGTGTTGTAATGTAGGATGTCTTAATGTTGAGTTGCATGTTTTAAATTGCACACCTACTATTGGAATCAAAATTACAGATAGGACCCATTAGTTTTAACTTTTATACCCGTGGTGCTTGGCAACTGAGCTTATCTCCCATTTTTATGCTTCTGGCATACTAGTCTTAGTGTTTCCCGCTTGCTATGGAGGGAAGTGGGAACTAAATTAATATTCCTACTCCTCCTATATATTCTTTAATGATTAATTTCGTTGCGGGTTCCAAGACAGTCGAGTCATTTCTCTGGGACGCCTCGAGCTTCATTGCTGATGGTTCTTAATGGTTATCATTGTAGATCCTGGCTTACAGGAGTTGCAATGATGGGCATGAGTGGCGGGCAAGTCCCGAAAAAAAAATTAGGTGGATTGAAACTAGCTAAAGGGTTTGCTTTGTTAGTATTACTGCGTAGAACTCCTGATGGTATGTGTGGTAATCCAGTTGGATGGTCTAATAACATCTCTAGATCCAGTCCTGCGAACAAGGCTATGCTAGTCTCACAGTACGTTGCACCGTCAGTAGACCGACTCCCGCTACTAATCGATTGTTATTGTTAACAATAGTACTGACACACAAGCACAGCCACGCGGCGCTTACCTCTCGTTATGCATTCATCGACTGATTTGCATTAATTGTCTATTAACTAACATTGTATTGGATTCCTTGAACAACAGTGAGTGATATTAATGCAAGCCTCAATCGATATTATTACCACATGACTACAATTCACTTGCGCCGCACCCAGTCATAAGTCACGCGGTTCTAGTATACTTAGATTCTTAAATAGTCTGATAGTTTAGTGTGACAGTTGTCCTGCATTAATAGGCTTCTCAAGGAGACGCTGCGAGAATATGTTCATGATACATTTGTATCTAGCGATAGAATAATATAACCCCTATCTAAACTACTGAAGCTTTTAAAGACTATTGTCATGATCATAGGTGATTTTGACCTAAACAATATTCAGTATAAAGGCAGTGAAAGCCGAGTGGTATGACCGTTACGACCTGCCAGGTACTAGCTACATAAGAGAACAAACAATATACTTGTTTATGTTGGCGTGAGTGAGTTACGTCAAGGTGTGTGTTACGAACTCACGACCTTTCGAGTGACGGAGGGGAAGTCGTTTGTATTGTATGTTCTTTTTTGTGTTCTAAGGAGGGAACGTCATAGAACTATATTTAGGAGTGAGTAGACAAACACCGAGGGAGGAATGAAGAAGAGAAGATAGTGTTGTGAGGATAAGAAGAGAAGAAGAAGTAAAGGATGATGAGTCATGCGCGTTTCATTGACCGTGAACAATCGGCAGCGGATGATGATGTTGACCACTCAAGAGATGGTGTCAGCGGGCGTCACACGGACGTTGTTAGTCATTCTAAAAGCATTATTTTTTGGGGTAACTCCACTGATAAGGAATTTGCCTTTAAGGCACTAAAGAAATTTATACGTGCAATATTAAGCATACGGAGAGTTGTAAACCATTATTTATAAAATTAAACATTCTTACTTTACCATGTATATAAATATATTAGAAGTTGTATTATTTGTTAAGAAAAACATTTGCTACTTTAAGAAATTAAACAGCGCAAGATTAAATTGTAACTTGAATTTACCGGGTAACAAGACAGCGTTACTGAATAAAAGTATTTTATGTATGGCTCCACGTATTTATAACAATCTACCCAGATCTATTAAAGAAATTTCAAATATTTATGTATTCAAAAATAGTATTAAGAAACTCAAATCAAATCAAATCAGTCTTTATTGTGGATCATAGGTAGGTACATAATACAGGTGGCAGGTACATAATAAATTGTGAACAGCTATGTCCAGCCCGTAGGGCATACAATAGTAGGTAAATAACATGGAAACTGTTATTAAAGAAAGCTTATTATAGTATTAGAGAATATTTAGAAGATAAGGGTATTATATAAAGTTAACCGTAATGCGTTAGTTGTAGTCATTCTGTATATTGTTAAGTTTGCATGCCTTTTGTGGTAGAATGTGGCTAATGTGCACTATTAATATATAAGAACTTCTCTGTACCCATGTTCGCAAACGAATAAATGATTTGATTTGATTTGATTTGAAGCTTCTAGAAGACAGAGTGAAGTGTATCAGTATATTATTCATATTTGCTGTATTTTTTTTAAATACATAAGCATTTAGATAAGAAATGCATTAGCATTGTTGTAGTATTGTGTAAGTCGCAGGAGGACGCGGTGGGAATCTGTCACTCGTGCAGTTGTGCTGGTTCAGTATGAGTGGCGTGCAGAGCCCGGGGAGGTGATAACCTGCCGCCTGGCACGCGACTACTTGTTGTTAATTATTTGTTTGTGGTAAACGAGGTTCACACACATTATTTTATGTTTTCTGCTGGTTGGTCGTAGGGCCACACTGATTGTCACACGTAAGGCTTTTCGAGGCGACTGTGTGACAACCGTAGCTGTTGAATAGCTGGAGGGAAAGTTAAAAAACAATTTTTTTTTTCCATTACCATCTGACCTTTTGTTTCTTACTTATAGTCTATAATAAGTTTGAGATTGTTCAAGTGTCTCGTTTGGTTGAGCAGAATCCTGACCCCAACTTCACACCGACTAAGAGTAAAGGTGAGGAACTAAGTACAGCACGAGGTTACCTACACTCAATGGACACACTTGCAACTTTTGGCTGCTTACCTGGCCTGCGTCTCACAGTGTGCGTCACCTTTTTTTTTTTTTTTTTGTTATCGGGGGGAAACCTTCAAAAGGCACCCGCCTACGAGAGTTAAGATATATAATAATAAAACACAAGCAAATCAAGTGTTTAAAATACTGGCGCCCTATGGTATTCCTTTATGCCTAGCTCAGCATGCGAATACCCTCATTTGTTCGCTTCGTAAACCTGCCCCCCCCTCCCCCCTCGTGATGTAGGTTCGGTTATAAAAAAGTGAAAAGATTCCGCTTGTATTTTACGTGTATGCCTTATTGTAACTTTGAGTGTTATTCTTCGGACAGACCCTTTTGTGCGGGCTGTAAAACACGCCGCGGTTACAACGCCTGTATGTAGATACAATTACATAAAATGAAGTTAGGTTATGTGCACTGATATCTGTTTTATACGCGTATTAGTAAAGTTCGTTATACACTATACAGGCTACGTGGCAGATTCATGGCACAATGGGTTTTGGTTCTAAAATATATTGTATATTGATTAGTAGAGGGTCGCATATTAGTTTCCAAGTATTGTCCAACTCCGATGAATTATTTAGAATAGTTGATAGTAATGATTATAACATAAAACTTTTTTAATGTGGGTGTGTAGGAGATTCCCTCTACTCAGCTGCCCATCCGGTGATAAGCTTAAAACAAGTGGCCGCCGCTAACCAAAACAACTTCTTGAAATGTTCCATGCGGGATCAAACCTGCTACCGTGTAACTATCGCTAGCACACTGCGCTCACTGTGACGCTGTGCCACAAGCCCACATGTGCCTATAAAACGTTCTCCTTTACTCAACCGGCCAAGTTCCCCAACTAGTTCAGGATAACATAAAACCACTACTTTTATAGCTCTACTTGTACTTCATAGTTACGATCGAAAGTAATATTCGTCTTTCTAGTTTAAAAGGAAAACCTTTTAATATGAGGCACGACATTTGAATATAGATGAAATTCTCCCTTTCATAACCGAAGTCTTTTGAGCGTCGGCAGCGGTACAGCGGCACAGCGGCGCCGGCTAATGAGTCCTGATTACGCATTCACTCAATGCTGGTCGGTTATGAATTCTTTTCTCTACTTCATTTCTTGTCTGCAGAGCTTGAGCGACTGGCGATACCGAACTATCTGTATCTATTTTAAGTACACTATTCTACCGCTACTAATATGGCATTAATTATGCTGGCATACATTAATATTATTAATGAATGTATCACCATTCACCATGCTGGTGTCCCCTGAAGAGGTAGGCAAAGGCGTGCTATTGTCCACCCATATTTTGCCAAACAGTGTTGTCAATAATATTTTCGTTATAAAAATTGAATGAAGATAATTACCAACAGCGCGGCTATTAAAATTAGCAGGGAGCTAATACGCAGTATTTACTAATTTCCTGTCGGTAATTACTTGAGTTACTGTAAACATTTCACCTCGAGCCAACGTAAACCAGAGGTGTTAGTGACGCCGATGTTTGGCTTCGATAAGGTCACTAGCGCGGGTTCACACGCCACAGCTCTTGACTGGAACCATATCGATGGAGTCACTTGATGAAATGTTAATAACTTTTATAAATCAATTTGTGGAGATGCTCAGAATCGGCTTCGCGTTTTTCACGTTTACGATTTTATATGGATTGGTACTTAGATATTCTAAATTAATATATTGTAGAACAAGTGTAAGCGTACCCAAGGACCTTCTATGTCTTATTTCATTTATGGAAAAGATACGTGTAGTTTTTAATGATTGTTTATCTAACCAACATAAGCAGTTTTATAGACTCAATTATAATGCTTCTAAAATATTAATAAGTACATTATTATTAGTTATTAATAGGAACATAACACATTTATAGCATCTTAATTTTTCCCCCGAACGTACTCCTTTAATTCTTTAAGCTAAAGCATGACCAGAGACCACTCAATCAAATGGAGGCAATTGTATGCCTTGTGTGTTTTACTTGCGTAAATCTTCAAAAGAGCCTACCTTAATGGGGACAGGGAATTTTGATTAATTAGTATTTTATTACCACATGAAAATAAGCCTCATCATACTGTGAATTCCTGGCAGTAAAATAGCTAACAGCCATAATAAGGTTCAAGCAATCATAATGTTCACTAAACAGATTCGCCATTGATCTGTGAACATTCTGTAACCAACAGCCCCAGCCGGCGCAGCCCCGCGGAGTCCAACAGTTTAACGAGCCATGTTATCTAGTTGTCCCGCACAACAGATGTCTCGACAAATCGCCTTCACTTTTACCGCTTAAACTTCACAAACACTAATTACGGAAGCGGCCGGTGTGTAAATAAATTACCGAGTGAAATAGCCGCTCACATGCTCACACGCTCGCAGCCTCGCACGGTACGCTATCCACTCATTTAGACATGACGAGCACGCGGAGCAAAGGACCAGTTCCCACCGGAACAAATCTATTCTACCTTCTAATTCGAACAGGGATTAAAGTGATTTAAACTTTGTTGTTTCATATATAACGTTGAATATTGTGTGCGGTTGTGTACAGTCAGGTACGCGGATCTATCGTCGGAATTTCATTTGGTGTGAGTACAGTCAGCAGTCTCACGTTTAGTTTTTGTTTCAGCGCGTTTCATTGAGTGTGTACGTCTGCAGATTGAATTATAAAGCCTTTTGGCTGTGTTTGTGTATTGTTTTCGATGTTTCCTCCAGGGAGTTTTCTCGGAGTTGTGTATGTTTTGTTGGTATCTCACGCGTTTAGTTCTCCAATGATATAATATAAAGAATGTTCCTACTTTATTAATCTTAGATACTTGTGGATCGATTGAAGAAACACTCGAAGTTGGGGTGTTACAAAGTGGAGTACAATAAACATGGTTGTTCATCTATCGAATATCAAAGAAGAAAATAAAATAATAAAAGCAATTGTACAATGGGCGGCGTTATCGCTAACAATGATCACTTTTTGCGGAACTTTGGACGGAAAAGAATGAGGAGGGAAAAGATAATGGGTCCCGGATTCATCCGTAGTGTACCAGCTGATAAATAATGTTGGTAAGTACGGACGGAAACATTTATGGATATATTTCATGAAAATAGGTAAGTACATGTAAGTACCTACTTTATAAAACTGGTAATTAACCTCGTAGATAACTCATTAATATTGATCAAGCAATTATAATCAGTGTTAAAAACTGTTTAAGTCGTCGAGTCCCGGCAGTAGTGTGCATAAATGAACCACATGAGAAGAGTTCGCCGACCGATGCGGCGTGTACCGTGTATCCTGCACGGCAACACAAACAACTAACCTCGTTTTATTTCCTCCGCCTTCCAATCACATTACTCATTCTAAAGTGGAGCTTTCTACCTGCAGTGTACGTAAGCAGTTATTTGGCCAGTTTCCATCTCGTGGCTCATCAGTCGAATCCGAGAACATCGCTAAACGGGTTGCGAGCCGCCTGCAAGTACTACCGCTCCAATTCGATTTACATCGCTCGGCTCAAATGCTGGCGAAAAAAGCGGCGACAGATCGGCTTCATGAATATTCATGATCGATCCCGCTGTGGCGGGCGACGCCGGACGACGCCGGACGACGCCGGACAACGCCGGGCGACGGCCGGCACATCGGACTTTAAAGGACAAGACTCGTTACAACTCGTACAGAATATGATAGACCCATATAATCTTTCTACAACACACATATGACACAGTTCCAATAATATTTTTTTTTTACAATAATATTATTTTATATATTAGTAAGAATAAAAGTAAATTTTTAAAATAAGAATCTGGGAAATAGGCGTGAGTTTTTGTATGTAATAAACTAGTCTTTATCATCGAGATTTGGTCCTGCGATCCACGTTTACCGTGTAGTACGTATGGCGCCTCATAAGTAACTCCACACAGACTTATTAGAAGTATCGCGGATGTTTTAAAATATGTGTATATGTACTCGGTGTGACTCTAACTAATTTGTTGGTGGGGCGAAGTTCGTCAATGTGTGCACTCGGGTGGGTCGCTACTGAACGAAATGTGAACGCGGGCTGCACGCGCGGGCGATGTGGCGCCGTTTAATTCACGTGTGTTTGTAATAATTAATATAGGAGGAGCGGAACCCAAAAGGACCATTTATTAAATCGTGAAGTACTGTAAAAAAATAGCTGAATGACTCCGGCCTAAACAAAAGGTTCGCGTATTGAAGACAAATGAAAATCAGGCAACTTACTAGTACGTCTATTGGGTGTTTTATATTCTCACGCAAGGATACGTATCGACCGTCAAGTATGGCTAGTCTTTCTAACTTAAATTAACTTACGACTTGGAACGTATATAAGCTAATCCCGTTAAAAGCAAACCACGTTCAAAATCCACGTTAAATCAGTGTCCGTATTAATTCGTCATCAGAGTTAGTGTATCCGCGAGTTAGTGTAGCGAGACAATGATGCATCGGCACAGATCTGCCGAATCATTAAGTGGTGTTCAAACAAGCCATTACCGCGCCGGCGCACATCCCGCGCGAGTCCCAACTTACACACGATCCATCACTGATACAACTCTCATTACAACACAGAGCTGGCGGCAAAAGGTCCATTACTTAAAAAGCTTAAGTTGGCTTATGAGAGTGTCGTTTATGGGAAATCGAAGTACCGATAGCAGTTTTGAAGAAAGAGGTATTATATTGCACGTGTCACCGACCTAGAGGAAAGCGGAAAGGTGTAAAGATAAACAACCGTATTAGTTAGTTTGCCCAAGACTGGTGTTGTCTGTGAAATCTGCTAAAACTGTCACACATGTTACACATACTGAAACCTCCACCCGTTTTATCTACACCTATAAAATGGTAGCAGAATAAAACGAGCGTGTACCTTTTAAAATATGTAATTAGAAACAAAAAATAACCTAACTACTAGTCGGAGGCACACAAATTTGTGAGTCGTGGGTTAGTGCCGTCTGTTGTCACCTCTGCAGCGACAGGTACCTCCCTTTAATGCAGTGGAAGCCCCTCCCGGTCGGAGATGGAAGCCGGCCAAAGTCCTCGGTAGTACGGCGAAGGTCAAGACGAGAACGACGAATTGTCCGACTTGCTAGTTGGGTGGTCCGCGGCACCCGTCCAATAATTTGGTCGTCGACTGTGGTCGTAGAATGTGGTCGTAGATCGTGGTCGTCGAATGTGGTCGTAGATCGTGGTCGTCGAACGTGGTCGTCGAACGTGGTCGTCGAATGTGGTCGTCGAACCTGGAATCCACCGTTCCAGTATATCAGTACAGGGCCTAATATCCTCCGTGCTGGGGAGTACCACCGACTTCTACAAGGAGAAAGTACCACCTAGCTGTAGTAGTATTGACGTGGTGGTACAGACCAGAACGGAGATCACAAAAAAAAAAAGCTAGTTTAAGCAAAAGAAGTCAAATCATTCATAGCAAGAAAGAGAATTTTATTAATCGATTATTATTTTATTTAATGTGTGAAGGTAGAAGAATTTATTTTTATATACTTTTTTTATTAGCATGATTCAGCGACAAATTTTAAAAGCAAGATATTAGGTGCTAATTAATGCATGATAATGATGAATGATTAACAGTACACAGAAATTAAGAATAATAAATGGTACGATAGTGAAATGTGTGATTTATGTGCTATTTAAAACTTACCCTAATACGGTATCAACACCAACTTGAAAAGTATACTTAAAAATATTTAAATTGCTGTGATGGCACTGATTTGTCCTTACAAAATAATTGACGAGACAAAAAGACAATTGATTTATGTACGATCGTTTTCTAATATGGCGCTCGCTAGGACGCAAAGCGATACGTGCACTATCACATCAGCCTAGAAGCGACTATCTCAGCTGCGCCGGCGCAATGGCTTCCTTATTATTTCCGAACACCCCCACATCGCTAGAGCGCAAGTTCCGGGCGCGTTCCGAGATAAATGCCATCAAATAACGTAGCATTAGTTTAATGTAAATATTTAATTTTAAATCGTAGTTTTAATTTAGATTTTGTATAGTTCTGTATTTAATTAGGGTTTGTAAAATAAATATATTGTTATTATTTAATTATATATGTAAGAAAATGTAAATTAAATGTTTTTGTAATCAAAGAAACTAGAACTAAGTTTAGTTATGAAACGTCATGTAACGTTCCGTTACAATACTTCATATCCTATAGCTGCAACACGGAACACTAATGATGCCAGTATGTCTGGCTGTCCCTCTTTTGGAGGGCGCACCAGTAACCTCCTTTAAAACAATACAGACTGACTTTTCAGACGACAGGTTCCGACCTTCTGTGCCAACTTGCATAGTGTCTAGAACATTAGAGCAGCGTGCAGCGCAGGTAGGGCGCGTCGCTCACCTGTCTGTGTGACCACCAGTTTTAGTTGCAGCCGCTAATCATGCGAGCTGCTGCAACTACACTGGCACGCCTACTGATCTGACTAAGTTCAATTTGTGACGTCACGCCGCCGCGCCGTATACCTGTAATGAGCAGAATCTACATCACTTCCAACCCATCCATCATCCAAGCGTTAAACTGTGCAAATCTATTAGTTAAATAAATAATCGAATTCCACAACAAGTTGCTTCATACGGGTACAATAGCTGTAACTCGAGCATGTCTCGGCGGTCTCGCGCATTTATGATGAAACAACACACATAACTCACTCCCGCTCGGTCGTGTCGGGCAACACATCCGCCGGTAGCGGCGGGAACTTGTCCCTCTCACATTACTTGTCGGAATTAATTAGTTTTAATAAGATCTCCCCCCTCAGAGATTTCCCACCCCCGCACAGCCCCGGCCGATGCCCGCTAATACAGTTAATAGAGACTATGAGGCAGTGTGGGCTTCCATCAATAACTGACAACTCTCAAGTTAGCGATACACTAAGTTTCCTTGAACGTCACTAATTTCTTGTTGAAGTGCTCACTCCAAGTTTACCTGTAAGCAAATCTATCAACGCTACCTATCATAATAATCATACTATATTAACTATACCTATAACTGTACCGCCGAAAGATAAACACTATTAATAATCTAATAATCTTATTTGGTCAACACAGAAATATAGAGACCGAGCGCAGAGAGAACAGTTCGACTGATAGGGGTGCTGGCTAAAGAGCGTGATGCCCGGGTGGGACTGCAACCTTGTGTAGAACCGATGTTTGTTACTAATCTGTACTGTATTATTCAAGTCTGTTCTTATGTTCCGCACCAAATACAACTTGGATGTACTCAGATAACTATAGGCAACACTTTCGAGTATCGATATTTTATTTAAAGTAGCTAAGTAAGCCGCTGCCAAAATAGGTCCTTCAGACTCATAATAAGCGCTAGGTACCAAGTTTCATTTCAGGCAACATGCCTCACTGCCACGTCTATGTAGTAGTAAGCTATGTAACAGTCGTTGCTAACAGAGGTGAACCACAAATAAATAATCCGAGCGTTTCCAATCCGATCGTAATTTATTCACGTTTGGCCCTAAATCCAATAATTTACATGTAAATTTCAATCAGATCCTCTAATCCTGTAAAACGTGTTCAATCGCAGACATTCATCGCTCGCCAACATATTTACTGACCTTTAGGTATATAGCAGCCCTAACTAGGTAACTAGAGAAATAACCTATACTACGTTGTACATAAACGTATGTGTGTATGGTTTGCGTGGCAACGTGTGCGAGGTCAGTAATACATCACTATAACACTGATCAATTGGAGTTGCAAACGCTAGCTATAGTGGCGACTGGCGACAGTAAATGGTAACTGCATAACTTTTAGAAATCCTAGTTTTGTTTTATGTACTTATTTATTACGTAATAACATAGCTACAATTGTTTGTCAAGAGTTCTACCACCGCCGCCAGTTGATTTGTGAAGCAGCCAAAATTTACAGCCAGCGGCGCGGGCAGTGAGACGTGTCAGACCACCAGAACCTCAACGCTAACACTACATTGTTTTCGGCATCTATATTGGGTGCTGCCAGCTAGCGGCGGCCTGGATCCTCGTCACCTTCAACCTTCGGCGCTGAGCTCAGCCGAGAGCCCAGAGACAGGTCGTAAACACTGCGAGTACAAATACCATTTAATTATCACATTTATTTACAACCTCCCGAACTTCTCGTCGTCCATTACTAATGCAATATAACTCGCGAACAGGGAACCACATTTCCTAAAAAAAATCCAATCCAGATCGGGCGTAGTGTAGCAGTATGTTATATTCGTAATGGACCGCAAGATGCCTCTGATATATACCTAGTGTTAAGTGTGATGGACATACAAGTGATCCAGTATTTCGTAGTTACAGAGTGAGTCTTTTATATTCTTTGTTTAGTGGTAGTAATCAGCTTAGGGCCCGCTTCGGAGCGCGGGCGTTGCTCCCGAGCAATGCTGTTTAAATACCTTGCATGTCTGATACTCTCGTAGTGCCTGTAGTGTCTGTACCTAGTGCCTGGAGGTTGCTGGCACCTGAGAGCACCTCGCCGGGATTTAAGCAACCAATTTGTAAATTCTAGTGTTTCTCCAGTGAAACGTTAAATCCTAATGTCACGGCTCGAGTAGCTGTCGTGTGCTTATATTCACTAGTCTGTGATGTTACTATGTAGTGCTGTGAAGTACTTAGGTATAGGTAGTTATACATAAGGCGTGTTATTTCAAGTATTGGCAGGTTGCGGTTGGTAATGCCGCTACTCGGCAGGATAATATATACCTTGGGATTTATCTTCATATCATTTAAATCTCAGTAACACCTTTAGAACTTGGATCGATTCTTAAACAGGACGCCAGCTTATAAATAACACTCTGTAATTTAAGGAGTGGGAGTTAGCACACAGTTTAATAGCCATATTTACCTCGTTCTAATAATGATACCCTTGGCAGCATTTATTGCTGGTTGGGTTCTCAGAAATCAATGTCTCGGTCACTCGTAGCAATTCTTAGAAAGTGCCCGTGAACGAAACCAATGAAACATGACATATTTAAATATTTCAGGTGATTGTTCTTGAATAGGATTTTAACCAGAGATAATCTGGAGTCTGCCCACGTAAAGATTTTCTATATATAGAATATAGATGATATACCTAGGTGGAATAGGGGACCTTTGTCGTGGGTTGACAGTTGGCGTTAATACCGCCATAGGTTACCAGCCTTACCCCCGAGTCTCCTGCAGCTGTATTAACGGCGCAGGCTTCAGTCTAGCTTGATATAAACGGGGAGGCTCTACTGTGACCGTGTGCGACAAGCCTGCGCGACTGTATACTGTACAGGAACTGATTCAGAGCGGATAGTGCGACTTATGATGTCTAACATAAGTTTGAAGAACAATCTGTTTTTTTTTTTTTTTTAAAAGAACGTCGCCCCACACTAGGAATTTCTCCTGTATCGTGGGTGCGTTTCACAAACATGTAATATCACATACACAAACACCCAGACTCGGTACAAAGATCTGTGGATCGCACAAATTTTTGTCCCGTGCGGGAATCGAACCCGCAACCCTTAGCGCAGCAGTCCAATCGCTTAGCCACTGCGCCAATCGGGTCGTTAAATGTCTGCTACTAATGTTGTAGTTAGTCATACAGGTATAACACAAAACTTCACCGGCATGCCCTGAGGGAGTATCAGGAGTGAACCACATTTCACCAGTTATGTCATATTATGTCCAATGTAGGTTATGTTGATGGCGAGTCTATTGGCATTAATCGTGCACAGAAAATATAATATATCATTTGCTGGGTACTGGGAAGCAATTCCAAAATGCTGCTATTGTATATTTATATATTTAATCCGCAGTCAAATTACCATGCAAGCAATAAACCAGCCTCGTACCGCCGTAGTAAACATCTACACGTGTGTGTGATGGTAGGAGGTGAACGTAAATCACGCGTGCGGTATTATTCCTCAATTTCGCAGCGAGCGGCGTGGATCACACGGATATAGTCGGATATCCTCGGATATGCGCCGGATATCCGGGCTTCATCCATAGCCGCTGCTCTACACCTTGTCGGCACGTGTCGCGCCGGGACGAGCACACATCTAGCCTCATAGGACGAGCGGATAACGTCTACATCTTTATCGCTACAGGGTTAACTTTTTATCTTTTACAAATACATACTTAAGTTGAGTGTGCCAAATAATGTTTACGAACACTATTTTCCTGCTGCCCTCTATACAGGTTGGTGTTCTGTAGTTGCGTATCGCTCTAGATAGCATGCAAGCGTGATACTCGCTTTGTCACATGCACAAATTCCTAGAGTAGTAACAACCAGTTGTAGATTATATAAATATTATAATTATTACTGCAATATAAACGGGCCTGAAGCACGACAGAGTGACAATAATTATTATGACATGTACGAGTATGAGGAATACAGCGGAGTGGGATGACAGGGAATAAAATGGAAATGGTTATCATTCATTTAGGTGAATGAGTACTGTGCCTACTCTGCTAGGTAACAGGCGCGATTAAAGCTTAACCTCATTTTAGAACGCTACCTTAAAACCAGCATTATGTATCTTCCAGAACTATACGCATTCGGTAGTAATCTCCTTCATCCACCCGTTTCCATTCTTATAAATAAAGTATTGTAGTTTCGTTACGACCGGAGTCCCCGGACCTAACTCATCGACTAGATGGAGTTCTAAGAGCGATAGCCAAGCGAAATTCTATGCATTCGGAAATAGGAGGGACCGGCGGGTGTAATGCACCCTTACAGCGGCCGGCGGAGACCCGCAGGCCGCACACATACATTATGCAGGGCTGAGTGCCCTTCGCCGAGGCCGCTCTATCTCATCATACGTCATGCTACTCGGGTAGATAATAAAGTCTCAACTAAAATTAAATATGAGTTAATCCTTGGATAGAATGACAATAGAGCTCATTATATAATCGTACAATTATAATTATAGTACGATTTCCGCCTGATTGTGGCTACTTGTTATTTGTTACAAATTACTGTTTTCCATAAGATTATAATTCCGGAAAATGTCATGCTCAGTACAAAACTGAAGCATTTAAAAGTTATGATCCGTCAACGCATTTCGTAAGCTAGGATACACTTAGGATCATCTCCCGACGGGTTTATTGGCCCACATAGAACCAACTCGGAAATGAATCCCATATTTAAAATTGCTATCCCACACATAGATGGCAACATGCTGGGGAACATGTAAGGGAGAAAAATGGTAATCCCCGTATTCTGGAGTAAAGCCTTATAAGAGAAAACCAATCTCCAGGCACAGCCGGGCGGGCCGTGACGCAGGCGGCCGGCGGCGGCGCGCGCTGCGAGCACAATGTAATGCAACTCATTACTAATGCCCGGATCTTACCTACGTGTTTATTTGGACCTCCTCATTTAGTAGTTTATTTGTATGATATAACGACTGTTTGTATTTGCTATGGTGAGACATATTTCTAGAACAAGGTTTTATTTATCAATTGCTATTATTAGGCTAGTGACAAAAATAATATGTTTTAAAAATACGGAGAGTTTAATATACGTAATATCGTGATAGTGTTCCCTGAAGTCTTTGCAGTTGTTTCATTACAACTCGGTTTTAAGAGTACGAGACTGAAGAGACGGTATTGCACAGGTCTTCATTCACCGTGACTGAAACAGTAATCAATAACTAAAGTGTCCTAGTTCATTGAAACGACTTATTGTTATCTGTTACATCTAAAGCTGACAGCGGCATTCAAATATTAGCACAAACCCATGCATTGTGCATAGCCGCGGGGAGCTGTTTGTGCGCGTGAATCAACAACACTCGCCGGCGCAGGCCGCTGTGCCGACGGCGGGCGGACTAAACGAGGCATCAAACATCAACACTAACCGATGTTCTAGCTACCGTAGGGGCAGTACCTATGTACATCTGTTGTGTAATGTAGCGACTCATGTAAACAAGGCTTACTGGGTAATACAAATCGTTTTGGTATACAATTAGGTATACATTATGTAACGTAACACACTGAGTCACGAGTACGACGTAGCATGTATATTGTGTAGTAACAATTAGAACAAGATTCAACACCGGTGTGGTGGACTGCACCGCCTCAGACGGACTTCCTCTATGCTCCGGAGAACTCGGTGGAAGGCATCTAATCAAAGACAAAGACATTCATTTGCAAGAATATGGGTTACAGGGTTGAAAGAACATTTTACATTGAAGCCATCACATTCTGCCTTAATTAATACAGGTGTTGCAAACATGGTTATTATAGATTTTATATAAGAAGAAATACAAGAGACAGGTACACACAACATTAAAAATTAAAATTATCAGGCAAAAACAAAATTGGAATATTCTACAACAAAAAAACTGGCTCTTGTTCATAATTAGCCATACCTATCCAAGATGTCCTTATTTGCAGCTCCTGTTGTAGTACCTTGTGCTGTTCATGCTGTAACATAACGTTTACTAATTAAAAACAAGGTACTTAAATAATGTGAGAACATTGGCCGCGTGTGGCTGCGCGTGCGTGGCAAAGAACTCTATAGTCTATAGGTCAGAAAACACTGAACTCCGACCAACGTACTGTTCCCAGTGCTATTATAAGTTACACCTGTAGGTAGAATTATGTCGTCCCGGCCGCGCCATGCGCTGGCTACATCCAATTCATTCCGCCGGTGATTAACATCTGAACTTCGGCATTCGTTAATTAGTCCATAATATTCAGCCGAGCAATGCAAATTATATTTGATTGATATAGGTACAGTAAACATCTAAGTGTGTAGTATGTAGAGCATGGTTTGATAACTTATCGACGTAGATACTTCAAACCCTACCATTAAAAGAGTATAAATTGCTTCTATTGAAATGTATAATAGGATGATTTACATTATGCGCTGCCAAGCTACAGTGTAAATCGTTTCCGATAAGAGTGTCAAAGATGAAGATAGTGAAGGCGACGCCACGAGCAGTCCCGGCGGGGATGGGGGGAGGAGAGCGGGGAGCAGGGAGGACAGTACGGAGGACTCTCGGCAGCTCAGAACCTCCTTTATGAACATTAACAGGCAATCGAAGTTAAGTCGAAGGCTCTCCTTAAGAGTTTAATGGCCACCGCCGCGCGCTAAATTGAAATTGAAAGTTAAGATTCATTTGGAACAATAGTTCTGCGTCGTCCTCCCGCCGGAGCCGGTGTAGCGGACGTTCCGTTTTGTAAACTGTAGTTACGGAGTTGCGAGCGCCGACGACTGGTTATTAACGCGCACTTTCACCGGATAACTACGCGCCGCGCTCCGAGCCACTCGGCGGTTTCTTAACCTGCACATTTTGTGCAGATGTAGGGCACTGTTGGTGTAGTGTGCGCGGCGGGAGATTGCTTGCTCGACATTTCGTCGAGCAGCTCTCAGATAACCAGATATTTTATTGTCGTAACCGGAATACAATCAGTTCTGCGACAGACGGAACTAAAGTTATTTAAGCAGAGCTGCGATGGTTAGTGTACCTCGTTCTTGTACGATTGAATTTAAATCTTTCTCGAAACGAATTTATAGTTAAGTTGGATGTTGTTTATTGCGTGGGCCGGCGAAGAGGGTGGCGGGGGCGGGGCGGGGTGGGCAGGTGATGCACGGCGCCGTTGATACACGTAGGTACGTGAATACTCTGACGTATAACTTATTTAACTGAGAAGTAAGCTCTGCACTACTTCCTTACACCTTATGGTGAAATCAATCATTAAACAAAAAACTCACGTGCAAATTATTTTGTTGAGGTACATTTCATATACAAACCACAACCGCCAAAAATAATAACATTTAAACAAAGTAGTTTAAGTCGATGTCTCAGTTAGCTCGACAACGTAATACAGCCCGCTTTGGCCCACCTTTGTCCTAGTCAGGCGTCGCTTAGGGCTCACTACACTCCTCTCCGTGCACTTGACGCAGCCCACTCCAGCGTCGCGTGTGGTGCTGGCTGCTCGCGCCGGAGGGCCCTCGAGGCGAGAGGCTGACGCGGCTCGCTCCGCAGCCGGCTCGCAGCCAGCGGAGCACCGCTGACGAGCCGCGTGCGAGCCTCTTGTGTTGCGAGCTGCTGATGTTATCATCCCCATCGATCTCGTTACTTAACTCTCTGATATTGTTAAGTCATTTGGTACGTAATGATATACTGAGACTACAACATTTGCTTTTGTCTTCATAGTTTTCGTTTATCGGAATCTCTGCAATGGAGTACAGTCATATACTAGACAAATCGTTTATGCTCAGCCAACTACAGACGGAACATTTAAATTCTGAAACAATCCCCGAACATATCAACGAAATAAACTTTATGCTTTGGTTATCGGTTATAAACTGAGTGAATAACCCAGTACAGGTTAATGCGGTTATATTCTTTGTTTTCAGTGCTTATTTTAAAAACTGAATTATAAAAGGTTTGAGGCTTCGGCGGAATTTATTGGAGAGTAATTAATTAACAATACTATGTTGTACATTTTCTTAGTACTACTGATTTCGGAAGTGTTGTTACATGTCTGGCCCCACGCTGGTATCTAGTCAGTGGAGCACATTTCCCCGACGTGTCCACACAGTCGGGTAACAACTGTCTCCCGGCGGCCGGCGCACGCTGCACTCGAGTCAATAATCTTATGCATCGCAAGCAGGGCCGGCAACTCAAGGAAGACAATATAGAATGTTTGTTTTTATTAAAACATTTAGTCACATTGATTAGTGTGATGGATTTAAATGCAATAATCAGTTTACATGTCAATGCCTCAATTTATGTATGTACTTAGTTACTTACTCAATATATGAGATACAAATAAAACATTTTTTTTACATGTTATGTTTGTTAGAAGTTTTTTTAAATATTTATTCCCATTGGTAGGTACTGTATCTAGTCAATAAGACAAGCACGGCAACACATGATCTTATGTTGTATGTAGTACATGACCTTATGTTCTACAAATGAATTTCGGAGAAAAGTACTGCTGTTACTTTGTTTCGTCGCTTATTTTGTTCTTTATGTATGTTACTTGTGCACTCTCTGATGGTGAGTAATGCATTCTGTTTTTATAACAGGCCGTACGTGAAATAATTCGTTTTTGTCATCCACTGGTCCGGAGCCAGCTCACCTAATCCGGACGCGCGGCAACCCTAATTGCATGCGAGTCACTGTCGGGAACAGTTCGTACATTGGCCATGACGTCAGCGCCGGCTAATCCACATACCAACCAATTTGAACCGAGCCCCGATATAATCCACAAATGGACTCTCGCCTGTCATTTGCAAATTTACAACACTGGTCGAGTGTTAGAAGAGATGCGACGAGCGAGGCCTCGCTGCCTCGTGATGGGTAATGTGTGACAATCTCGGGCTGTGAAGAGGGCTTGTAATTGCCGTGACATGCTGAGTGACCTTCGACCCGAGACAGACCACATCCTCTGTTTATTTAATCACATTTAACGACATCGTGTTCTGAAGCTTCATTAAAGGTTTCGTCACGCATGTAGAAACAATTGAAATCGGACAAAGTGTCTCAGGCCACGCTCCGCCTCATTTCCATTTTCCTAGAGCACAGTAGGACGTAAAGAATTGAAATTGGAAATTTATTTATAGAACACCTTGGGCCACGTTTCAATGTATCTCTGACAATTATTTACAAAAACCTAAACCTGCATAGACCTGCATGCGCGATGTACTACACGCGCACAGATTAATAAAGTCCCGGTCAGGCAGTTACCGGCGATAGCACCAATCACGCGCGTCACATAACGATGTATTGATGTGACTGGCATCCAGTGGCCATCACTGGCTCGCTGGAGCTAGATTACATGTCCCGAGCGATTGCTGCTACACTTTCATTACTTACCAATAGCCGCGCCAATTTATATACCTCCATACTACAAAATCATTTTTAATAGAATATCAATATGATTTTTGGAAATCAAATACTGGAACCAAAAAATATACGAGAAAGAAAGATCGGATGTCGACCGTTCTGTCGTCGGCCTGGGTATGCAGATTTTTTCAAATACCTAACCTAGGACTAAAGAACAATCAACCGACTACGACGGGACCTTGAACAATTTGTATCGATTTGTCTACTACAAACAACGTCAAACGGATTGATGTCTACTTCAATAGCAACCAATGACATTGAGCCAGCGTTTAGGTTTATACAGCATTGAAACTTTTGATTGAAGACGTATCGATACCAAGATCAACGTCTTTAAGTCTCACTACTTACTGTTTTAGGCAAAAAATTGGTAAATTGAGAGAGAATATATCGAGAGGCCCAGTGACTTTGATGCTACTAGTATTCTTATTTTAGGTATATTGTGTAGCTCATTATTCTCTCATACTTGAAATGATTGTTAAACCATATTTTTAAAAGAGTAACTATGGAGTTTCTTGCCGGTTCTTCTCCATAGAAACGACTTTTTGGAACCAAGCAACTAGTTTGACGTTTTGTAAGTGCTCTTTTGTAGCCTATATGAAATAAAAACATAATGACTATGACTATGACTATGACTATTACCTACATACGACCTCAAAATGAGTGTGTTTAAACTCCTGATGAAGAAACTGCTTATCTATCGAAAAGTTCAGCAAATAAATCTTAATAAAAAAGAACCACTTGTGGATGAGTAATGAAAAATACAGCCGCGAACGTTACACCTTACCGGTCATCAAACACCAGCGTCCCGCTCCTTGCATGCAGATAACTGCGCGACCCGCTTCACTGCCGCCTCTCTCGCTATCAGATGTCCGGAATTTCACACAACTTTGTAAAGTCACTTGCAGTTTTTATCTGTATCCATCGCAGATTTACGAGGGTAGCTCGCACGCGCCTCACGCGGGGAACCCTTCCAACAAATTAAAACGCTTCTTGACGTGAGTCCTCGAGGGAAATTAGCTCTTTGATTGGCTACTTAAAAATAAAACGCATGTTCTTGCGTCTCGCTCGGCAGCACGCGGCTGCTGGTGCCTCTCGTACTTGTGTATATGTAGAAGGAGATATGGCGCACGTAACGAGCGCTGGTTTTCGACTAGTTATGAATTGTATAAGGTGTTGTACCTACTAGAACTGGGTGTTGTTCTAAGAATTATTTTTACTGATACTGTCTCGTATCAGCCAGGACAGACAGTAACTTTTAACTAAAACTTCTTATCAAACAACTCAATCGTCTCGTCATCGTCTGTTAGTTAGTCGACATAGTAACAGGCTTACCTGCGAGTGATACAATCGCGTGGAGCTCTATACATTAAGTGATATCGTAAAGTCCCACTATACCGGGCAACAATAGCCCGCCGTACATCGAACCTCTCACTTTTCAACTGCTTTATTTCGATAGCTAAAGGATAAACCCCGCTCCCAGACGAGTGTGGGCTTTATAGCGCTATCAATTTGTAATAATCTTGCTCAACCCCGATAGTTATGAGGGAATATGTATAATGTACCGATACATACATACATTAGAACATACATAATAGTTTCGTTCACGCCGGTTTTTATTATTAAACCGGATATCGGAACGGGAAATACGAGTATGTATACACCTTTTTTATGAATCTCTTGAAGATAACGTGTATCAAGCAGTAGGTACTTGAACACTTGCGTGTTGTGTAATACTAACACGGCGCTGTCTAAGTTTAGAACAGTCGCAGTCGGATAAAAAGTTTAGTATTCGCTGGTGGAGCCGAAAGAGGTGATAAAGCTGTACACGGAGGAAATTGAACGAGAGACGAGTGATTTATGGCCTCCGGTGAGAGCCGCGCGGGGGAGGACGCGGGCTGGGCGGGGCGGGGCGGGCAGGGAAAACTGGCGGACGGACTGATGGCTGTATAAAGAGCGGAGAGTCTGCGGCCGGAGTGATAGAACTGTCTGAGTGTGGGACCACGTGTGATGGTACCATGTGGTGCGAGCGCGTCGGCCCCACGTACGAGTGTGCGAGCAAGGTACCATAGCTTATTGACAACGCTACGACCAGGACACATCACCGGCTACGACTGACTTTCACGGAATGTGTCTTCTTTTTAATGCAACATGACTAAATGGAACCTACATGCGACAGGCATGCTTGTTCTGTTTTTCCTCCGAGAGCTTTAACTGGTAATGTAATCATTCATCACTCGATGTTGGTTCATATCATAAAATGCTGATGACCATTTAGAAAAACATGCCCCTATTGTTTGCCCGCGACCGTAAAGCGTGAATGAGTCGGCACAATGATGTAATCCCATTTGTATGTATGTTTGTCTCCGGCGCGGGGCGCGCGGTGGGGGCGGCGGCGGCACTTCGTGTGCAAACAGTGTACACTTCATTGCGGTGGCTCGCGGTTTGTTGCGATCTCATGGTAATGTAATCCCGCGAGGCGGCGCCGGGCTCAGCAGGGACACAGCCCGTGTCGTTTGTAAACACTAATGAACACGGAATTCGCATTAGTTTCAATTTAAGTGCGGCGGCGGGCGGCTCGCAATCTGTCCGCCGTGATGAGGGTACCAGCCCGATAATCAAGCAATTACTGTGCTCCGACGTGACCGACCCGACAAATATGTACTCTTTTGTAATTATCGTTGCTCATTATTAGGTTCAAGATGGAAAAAATCCTTACAATTTTGAATCATTTGGTTTTCTTATGGACTTTATGGCTAGATTTTTAACTCAGCTTAGCTATGGGTGCTTGTATTTTATTAATGTTACCTATAGATTTTGGTTAGATCCTTTCTGTGCGGTTTGTCTGCGTATCTCTGTAAATACAATGATGTAGAATACGCCCCATAGATAAAGCCTACCTATGACACCTTAATAAATTCCTAATTTATTTCCTGATTTCCTGATTACCTAATTATGTCTTTTATTCATGTGACTATTTAAATGTTTTATTTCAATCACAATAACAAAATGTAACCTATTACCAGGGTATTTAGATATAGTGTGATAGTAGAAACCGATAGCATCAGCGTGTCGCGTCGCCTGCTGTGTGTACACACTGCACACAGGTAGCGCCGCGCGGCGGGGGGCTCGGAGCCGCGCGGCGCAATCTCACGGCTCATTTGACGCGCGCTGATCTACGACGACGACTAATGTGCGCCCACCGTGCACCGCCCCGGACATGCTTTACACTGATTGTGCACTTTAATTATGTACCTGTCTCATGGTAAGGAAAACAAAAATTTCATTTTACCACTTTTTAATGCGTGACAAATATTACGCTGTTTATTTCTCGTTTGTGCAATGTTATCATTTTGTAACAGTGTGTATAAACATTACTTGGCTGTTATTGAATGTTATTAAGACAATAATATACCCGTACCGATAGGGTAGCGGTAGTTCCATTGTTCTCGGTTTATTCGCACTTTGTAATAGGAAACCTCTTTGTATAATATCTATGTACTAACAATATGTGACAATGATGTTAAATAGAATAGTGTGATGATGTAGGTGGTGCGTCGACAGCGTGCGGCGTGAGACGCGGCAGTGCGCGGCGGGCGTATCGCAGCGGCCCATCAATCGACATCGATCGGAATTCAATTCGCCGCCGAAATAATATTTATATCGGAAATCCATTAGCGGCACGAGCTAGCAACGCAACGCGCTTGATATTGTACCTGTGATGTACTAGTGACGGCCTGACAGATCACCGCACATTACTTCACGAGCCAAATGTAACGGAACCTTTTATGGGTGTTTAACTTTCAGCTCGCAGCCGACTAAGCGTACAAAGTGTTATTGTTTGACACTATTATTCTTTTACGTATTTTTTATGACTCTATTCAGCGTGGTTGTTGCCATGCTTTATAAATATTCCTCTTTACTACCCAGTCCGCCACAATAGCGGTCAACTGTTTGGTCTGGTCAAATTTTGTTATAGATTCAGGAATTAAATTTTAAGGTACTGTCTACCTAGCCGCTCTATGTAACTATAATATTAGAGAGATATACAATACTAATACTATATTACTATAATACTTATACGACTGCCTCGTTGATCTAGTGCTCGCTAAGCGTGACTGCTGAGCAAGAGGTCCTGGGTTCAAATCCCGGGTCGGGCAAAGTGTTACTGAGTTTTCCATTAGGTAATTCTCAGTAGCAGCACGGAGTCTGGATTTGTGCCCGGTTAATGGCAATAGGCTCGCCCCCTATTACATTGGGACTTACAACATAACTGGCGAAATGTGGGTGTACTAAATGTTCACCTCTGCCTACCCCTTCAGGGAATACAGGCGTGATGTTATGTTAATGTTATGTTATGTAATACTATAGTATTCATCACGCATGACTCCCTCGGTAGTTTCCCCCCATTAATACCTAAAGTAAACACTAATAGTAACCGTCCCCGTAGGCCATGTAGCCATGATCTATGTAGGACTAAACAAATGGCTCTATCATTCGCGCTTTGTATTTTACGTTTGTCGAGAATGTTCGCTTGTTTCCGGAGCTCCTTCAGTGTTATTCCTGTTACCTTTCGCGACAGATTGCAGGCATTAAGCTCATTCACGATACCGTGCGTCAGTCCCCGGCAGCGCAGACGTTACAATACATACATTACCGTAGCAGCCGGGCCCGTGGCGAGCGGTGACGTCACTATGATAATAACTAGTTCGTCTGAGCGCCGCTACTAATCTGCATATTATACTTACTAACTGACGTCTACATTTTTAAACGATGCTATTCGTTATTAAATCTGCCATTTACCGATCTGCGACACATTATCAGGAATACCTTAGAATGCTGGCATTGCTCTAACTGCCAATGAATCAAGTTCTTCGGATATTCTGTAGTTGTAACCCAACAGGGACCATTTAAGTGAAAATAATAAATTTGACCTTTATGTTAAATTATGCTTTAAGCTCAGCATCATAGTTACATAAGTAACCGTTTGACCTCACGGAACTTGTGGACGCGGCGCGGAAGCTGAATAACTGATGCAATCGCTTAGATGTGTTGTTGTGTTCATACATTCTTGCTGAGTTATTTCACAACAAGCCGGAGCTTCTGGGTTTTGACCTGATTTTGTTACACATCGAGGATTCATCGCGCCTTGTAAAAAAATTTGCAGTTTACTGTAATTAAATACCTATGTTACTTTACTTATATATATTTAGCATGTATAGCTTCCAGACAATCTTAATCGATACGAACTCCATAGGACCCTAAACATAACGATAATATAGAACCTTTGGGTATTCGTGGTTAAAGTACATTTACCATATCACTTACAATATCTCCGGCTTTATCAGATCCTCAGTAGTTATCACGGATAGACAGACGTAAAGCCCGATGACTAGTATAGATCTGTCTATGTCTTAGTATAACAAACACCACAAATCATTGAAAAAACAATTCGAACTCATTATAATGTACTTAAATAGAACATCCATGTCCGTCCGTCCATGATACATTATACAACACTAAAAACACGAGCACAGCCGCGAGTAAGCCTTGTAGTCGAATAAAAAAAAGGTCGCGGAAACTCCTTATATTCCAAGCCAAGCTAAACAAATTACAGCAGAGTTTCATTTAGCATCGCACAGACATCGGCGTCGTGCCGGAGCCGTGTCGGTGTCGTGCCGCGCTGCACTAACCGCTTGCAAGCCAGAGATAGCGATCTAAACGAAAGTTTAACTTTAACTGTGTTCTGTGCCCCAATACTGTTATATACGTCTTTGTTGGCAAGTAATTACGTCGCTCCGCGTTACTGCAGACTGCCGGCTCTTTGTTTTGTAGCACGAATGTTATCTGCATGCGATCCGGACTTGATAACGATTTAGTGTGCAGGGAAATTATCTGAACGCCTATTACACGTTCAATGGATATAGATGATAGATAACTTCAAGCCATGCTTCGATTCGAATTAACTATTGGAGTAACTTAACATCGTGCGTCGAGCTCGGAACATAGAAAAAGTTTGTTGGGTTTTTTAATAATGTGGGAAAAGTCTGAAACATAATTTTAAAATTTTCTGTTAATGACAAATAATGTGCTTAATTTATGGTTGAAAACCAAGACCACCCGCATTGATATGTAACCAGGTACAAACGTTATTAGTAGTATACATATAGCCTGAGGAATCTTGTGAGGAAGATTGACAGCTGTTTGTATTAGGACAATAAATATAGGTACTTGACTAAAGTAATAGTAGAAGTCACCTCGGAGAGCTCGAGGAGAGGCGAGGGCCCGACTGATGGATGAATGGCAGATTTTTGCGATTGCACGACGTACTGTGGAGTCGTGTGTACAGCCGTGAAATGAGAGCGGGCTCAGAATGTGCCACCTCACTGTCGAGATGGGCAGGCTGATCAAGTTCAGGTGGAGTCTGTTCCGGGAGGAGGTGTGAGGCGAGCTGGGCACTGGGGACGTGCTGATTGCGGCGGCGAAGGGCCTCGCGGTCTGTTACCCGCAGCACACATATTCATATGATATATTGGGTGAACAGTTGGTCTCAGCGGTTGCGAATCCACGATGCAAGAGAAATTGCAAAAGAATAGTTTTAAATTTTAATAAAATTATTTAGCATTTTAAAGAGAAGTTGAATTATTTATAAACAATGTCCCATACATTGTTTATAAATAATTCAACTTCTCTTCCGTAGTCGTCAGGCCACTGCCGCTTCACGCCGGTATACCCGAGGTCACCCGGACCCCGTTTTATTTTAATAGTGTTTCTATGAAAGGCACCTTTACTACTCCGCAGTTGGGGCAGACTCGTCGCCTTAAATATTAAGTGGGAGCTATCGATCCGACGCATCGATGCTGTGCGGTGGAATAGGATCCTTCCTCTTCTGTGCTAGTTCACAAGTTTGTACGAAACTGTGAGGTCTTAACGAAATAAGCTGTGAAAGGTGTCGGGTGTGCCAGAGAGGGCGGAGGAAGGCGCTGGTCGCGGGGCAGGGAGGCACAATGCTGGTTATTTATAGTTCATGGTGCGTTCATGAACTCTGATTACCAGAATACTTTTACTCTAGTCTTTTATAGAAAATTTATCTTCCGTTCAAAGAAAACGTACAGATTTTAAGATGATAATCAAAGTTGTTAAAATTAAATTTTAATTACAAACTGCGATGCAGCCGATATTTTACACGTACAAGGAATATGATCTCAAGTCTCGAGCTGTGCAATAATTAATCTGTTCGTGTACCTCGGACACCGCCGCTGGCCGCTGCCCGGCCGTCTCAAGCCCCTCAGGGGGCTTACCATGAACCCTTATAGCAGGACTGTTTTCGACGAAAAATGAACTGTCCTGTTATTTTGTACCATGATCACTTAAAACAACAGGCGAGCCAGCGGTCACGTGATCTAAGCCGGCGAGCGATCACGTGACAGTACTTGGCCTGCAAATATCCGTACCATGAAGTAATTTTTGACATACAAACATCGAGAATTGAACTACTTTGCTGTCAGATTAAACCGGTGTGAAAAACTAACTTTTATTGACCTGTTTTGGTAAATTTTAAATAAAATACATGTTTTTTCATGTATAAGTACTACTAGCATATTATACAAAAGTGTAACAATGAAATTACATAATATTACGTTTATTTTGAAGATCTTCATGTTAATAAAACCTCCTTTATCTAAGAATGAAACATAAGTTCATACTTCATAGTTATAATTACTGTAAAACGGAATGAAAAAATAATGTCAGTGTGAAACTGACAATCTTTTTGACAATAGTTGTGGATTTCTAAATAATATTTAATGTATTTTGCTTAAAGTTATTAGCAAGTACTCGACTAAGCCATGGAGTCCATTGTGCTGTAAGATTTCTACGAAATTTGTACATGACATGTCTACGGTCGTATCAGCTACCGATCTGAACCAAATAAATTAAACGAGTTGAAAACAACCTATCGTCATTTTCTTGGAAGATAGCAGTGCTCTAACTAGATCGTTTATTGTGACTATTACTGTAGAGGATCGGCAGAAGAACTATCGGCTGGTGTATGGGTAGTGATGGCTGTAGTGTGGTTTATAATGTTGGGCTTGGTATCAAGAAAACATATATCTTGAGGCATTAAATAAAACTTTAGTATTTGTTATATTAAGATGTTGATTACGAAAATAAATCTAGTGACATTATGCTACGTGTTTATTTTTACCCCACACGACCAGAATATTATTTATTAAATGGTATACTTCTATCAGCTATATTATTGAATAGTGTACGTACTATTCAGGTTTTATACCCTTAATAGCCATAATATGACAATCGCTATAAACGAGATGACGGATTGGTGATTTTTATTGCTATCTTATGATTCTAAGAAACAAATCAACAGAATGATTCTTATTTAAACACCTCAATTTGTGGTAGTTCCATTTCTTAAACAATACCAACTGACGTACTTGTCATCGTTCGAAAATAGTAATCGTTTTATCAAGTGTCTAAATTATCTGTTTTAAGTGTTGAAAAGGTTTCTAGCATCTTAATCATGTCTAATGCGATGTTTAGTAATAAAACATATTGTTTTAATTATTATCATCGTAATAAAAAATGTTATTCAAATACTTTAATACGATTTTTTTAAACCGTAAAACCGGTAACGTCGCGGATAAGTATTTCCGAACGTTTGTTTATATTATGAAGATATTAGACTTTGCTGATCAGAGACAATACAGCAGATGTGAAATCGATGCATTGCAGCTCTGATAGAAATGATCATGGTACAAATAGAAAACCTGTCAGGCTATCCTTCAAAGTTAAACTGCCCGGAACTTGGCAATTATTTTGAAAGTTCATGGTAAGCCCCCAGTTCTCAGTAGCTGAGCGGTTCCCCGGCAGACAGCGCTCGCTCGTATTTTCCTAGTGTTAGCGACCGTCCCCTGCCCCCGCCGCCCGCTCCCCGCTCGTCCGCTGCCCCGTGTGACGTTACACGTTGCCTAATTAAACATAAACATTTCACATAGCTGCGGGTGTTCTTGTAGCTGACACAAGTATATTTTTGCAGTCATTTTCTTTTTACTGAAGTTATATATATGTGGTGACCGCAGGATGAATTGGGGAACATGTTAATGAATGTATATGGTACTAATCTATATGTTAGTCAAAGGCACTATGACGGTCCTGAGGCAAAAGTTAAGTTTGTGTAGCAAACATCTGCCAGCCTTCTGAAGGTCCTCGCCGCGGACACGTCTGCTAGGTCTACAAGTCGTTAGTGGCTGAAAGTGTAATGTATAGTACGTCAGTCGTTCATTCAAATCTAAAATACTCGGTACGTATAATTTGTATTCATGGAGTAATATATTTCTCAGTCGTAGATAAAAATACGTAACTTAATAAACTACTAGCATTAACAATACTGCTGGTGGTTACATACATGTGCAGCGCGGCAGTACATCAAGAGGCGGGCGATATTGCCTCTCGCTTCAAATAGAATATTCGCCGCCACACGCCCCGTGTCCGCTGCGGCAAGGATGACAGTTATAAATATAATTTAGTATTTATTATGCCGAATAAATAAGGGAAATAAAATATATCCGGTTTAGTTTGATTGAAACAACGAACCTGAGGGCGACAACGGTCTTAATCAATGTCTTAATATTATGTAAATAATTTGTCAGGAGAACACTTCATTCACTTCACTTCGGGATTACAGGTGATACAGGCGTGAGTTTTTATGTAAAGTGTTACAATTAATTTATAACACGTGTTCCGGAACCCCTGAATCTTTTTAATAGTTTAAAAGGAACTACTACATTTTGCTACGACGTAGCGGAATTAACTGCTACGACAGCTACACAGTCGTAGCAGTAAACAGATTTTTCTTAGCAGGCTTGGAACTTGTTATGAGCTGTTGGATAGAATACTGTAGAAGTGTCTGTTAAGGCTGCTCAAACATATGGACTAGAAACATCTGTAGTGTATTGTGTGACGTGTCTGTTCATGCACTTACATATATTTATAAAAAAGTGCAAATATTTATTGAATGACGGTGTATGTAGGTCCTTGTAAATATGTGACTATTTGGTAAGTCTTTATATGAGTCCGGTGCTGCAGCCCTATCAGTCCTGGTCGTACCAGTCAGGTGGTGCACTGCGCCGCACGTTGTGTTCGTCCCTCCCCGCCCTCCCCGCCCCGCGCCGGTGACATTGTGTCGCCATCTTATCACTGGCACCTCATACATTGAATATTCCGTTACTTTACTGTCATCTACATATATTTGTCATTGTACTGTTTATGGAACAAGTAATTTGTTTTTAATCGCGTCTTCAGCCTAGGCCGTATTGATAAATGTTCGGTGACACTTGATAGTTAACGTGGTGTTTAGTTCTTACACTTTGCTCGAGCCTGGATCGAACCCAGGACCTTGTTTCAGCTGTCGTACTCAGCGACCACTGGACCGTATGCATGTGCAATGCATATATAGGCAGTATGATATTATAATTTGTTGTATTGTACGACCCGATCGACGTTTATTCTCAGTTGCTTCAGTCGTAAACGGTTATACACATTACAGGTATTTAAAGGCAATTAACTGTTCGCTTTACACGTGTACATATATTATGCGCGCCATTAAACATGTTTGACAGAGTGGGCCTGAACAAACACCAGTCTATTTTGTATGCCTTCATAATTAATTCGCTGTTGGTTTTCATTAATTGGCGCTCGGTAATGTCTTCCACGTTCGAGTACAGCTGCGGAATGTAAGCTGGGTCAACGATGTGCGGCTCACAAGGACTTACCTGTAGTAATGTCACACATGGAGGTGTTCCTGAAGCATGTTGTTTCATTAGTTGATGACGCGAGTATCAGACTTGCATCGCGTTAACCTCTTTATTATATGCAATAGCGGGCGTTCACCGCTCAGGTATCATGTATGTGCACGTGCGGAAGGTTTGCCAGTTAGTTCCTTTTGAGGTGCGGGAGCAAGAGATCGGGGTATACATCGGTAGACTCGCCGAGTTATAGGACATTTAAAGTTGTAGTCTGTAAGCTAGACGAGTGGCCGCCATTTTGATGTTCGCAATTGTATACTCGTATCACCAAGACACCGTATTATTGATTTAAAAATTATAAGATTATTTGAATTATAAGAAAGAAGTGAAAAGTGTTATTATAACAAAGTAACTTCACAATACCAGATTACCTTATCCCAGTGTTTGTTTTCTTTACAATTTTGTAGTTTTTTATTTGGTAAATGTTTTATATGTAACTGTCAAACTAGTTAGTTACCTAGTCTTTCAGTGAATGCTGTGGTCTCCTTTAACTGGAGGAGCACACCTGTAATTGACCTTTTCGTGTTGTATTTGTGAATGTAATTGTGTATCCTCTGTTGGAGATCCTAATTAAATAAATAAACAAATTTGTACATAACATACATACATAATCTAGTGCATACCAGATCAATAAATACATCACACGAGCTACACGCGAGCTGCACGCGTGTCAGCTTACCCTATATCTTACTTCCCGCGGGTGTTGTCATATAATTTAACCGCCACCACAATTCAACGGGTGAAACGGTGAAATCAATTCGTGCATTACAGGCGATGCGATGAGGACTCACGATAAACTATTAACAGGCAATATCCGTTGAAGGGTATAAAGCGTGCGGGCTTTACGGCTGGTGTACTATGACGACCATGAACAGCGGCTTGGAATTTATAGTTGACGAGTGTAGAATACTTAAATGATGGGTTGTAAGTAGTTTAACAATTATTATGTTTTCAAAGTCTCACGTTCGTTGGCATGGTTCCGGAGTTCTTTCTGTCTTTATCTATGGTATCGACTGAGAGGACGAGGTCTGAGGTTCCTTCTTCGTCTTCCTCGGAGTCATCTCAAACATGTATGAATAGGGTAATAAAATGGGGTCTAATGAACCTTCTGTGTGTCCCGCACGGTGACTTCATTCACGAACAGAATCTGATATTGATTTATGGATGGGCCGCGTTGTGTCCAGTTTTAGAGAGTGCTGTATTTCGCGCGACTATCTCGCGTCGGCACTATTATGGTCGTTGGAAACAGAGCGGGTCTATTACGATGAAGAGTGACACGTTATTATTAAAAGTTTTGCCTTTTGGTGTTCGACCTGTTCCAGTTTTAGCTCAGTTTATTTCCGTGTTTTGATATGATTTAATGTTTACTCACGTTTATTTTTGAGAATGGTCGACTTGTTGTTGTGAGTTTTGGACTCAAAGGAAGCCCTTATTAATGAGATCGTGACGTGGTGGGGTCGTCGCCAAACTGTACTGCCGAATATTAAATTATATGGAGAATACTCATGAAACTTATAATTTATAGCATATCTATAACACCCTGAAGTTTTTGATGGATCCTGGTTTATGGCATTATTTGGCTTCCTATTACATATCACTAATACCTTCAAGGTCAGTCGTCCTTTTAAAAGACATAAAAGCACTTTGTTACCTGTCTCCCCTCCAGCACGGACCCCTGCCCCCCCACTCATGCCCCCGGCCTCGCCCGCGCCCCACAGCGGTGCGTACTGCGTAGCACGCAGCTCACGCACGCGAGTGCATGCCACATTAATGGCGCTCGCATTCGAGGCGCTCCACTGATATTCCAATGAAAATTATATTAAGTACGCTAACCGATTCACTGGAGTATTGGGAATTGTGGCTAATGGGTCTTCATGAAGACCTTGTTTAATCGAATGGCTTACCTCAATGAGTTATTTAATGTCATCAAACGGCGACTTTAATTTTAACGTGCAGGTAGTATGTTAGTCATGTTAACACCGCGTCACCAGACATATTTTTATGCGCGTCTTACCAACACTTGCCTTTAAAATATTTCATTCTTCTGAAAAACCCAGGCACAACAACAAGCCAGCACAATGTAAAATCCATCATGTTATAAAACAAAACAAGGTCGTAAGTCGCGCTTGCGTTTAATCGAGCGTGCGGCGCACGCGCCGATTTTTGTACCCGGCGCGGCAGTGCCCGGCGCGCCGCCTGCAGTGCGCGCCAGGACGGACGACCTGGACGTGCGCCAGACAGACTGCGGGGCGCCGGCGGGCGCCTGCCCGCTACAATACAGCGCTGCTAGATCCGCGCGCTGTATTTTGTTTACGGACGTTATAGGCAGATGATCTTTCAGAGGTTCACACGTGCGGACATGAAAACCTTTTGTTTGTTTATTTTTTTTTCTTTACATCAAGCCACACAAGTATAGATCTCCGTTAGTCACCAGTTTAGTAGGTATATTGAAATAAAGCTTCACAACGTTTCGAAAAAATCATGTACAATCATAACTTTGTCAATGTATTTATGAAGAACTAATGCAAATTAGTTTCGCGCGTCCATAATATATACTGTGTACCTGAACATCTCATGCGATGGCCTGCTGACTACCAACACATACTCTACATACAGAAGTTCTACTCTTAACAAGATTGATACTTAACTTTTTAATCTCAACTTTCGATTTTATTTTTCGTAACAGCAGATGTATAAGAGCTTTTTCATAAATTAACGTAGAGGTAATTCTTTCCAAGCTTGTCGATGAATTAGCAGCTCTGTAAGGCTCTACCGAGGAGTCTTCTGAGTCCTGTGCGGTGAAGTAATGTAGAGACAGTCCAACATTGTGTACTTCTTACGTTTGGTCACTGGTTGTCAGCGACGGGGCTTACATCGGTCTATACATTGACGAGACCATTACTAGGGTAGATCTTCTGGCCTGGCTGTGGTGGTGGAGCTACTCCGGTATGGCTCGTGTGCGCGGTACGTGCCGCTGTGCTGCGGTGTTTGTATTCACGGAGGCGCGGGAGGGGTGAGGGGGGAGGGGGAGGGCCATCAATCTTACGCGACAAACGCTGATAGATCCGCCGCAGCACTTCCGAACTTACTCTAAACAAATTGACTTTGTCCAACTTTGAAAACGAAGTATCTCCTTTCTTACGATGACTTGGTAAAAATTGAATTCCGATGCCGAAGAAATCGGGAAGGTAATGGAATTTGTGAGATTTACCTCGGGTGTGATGTGCAAGTTGTAATGGACGCGGGACGAGTTAACATGCACCCTCCCCCCCCCCCCCCGCGCCCACATCCTCGCACAGCCCCGCGGCAAGCAGACGCTCTCTTATTGTTAACGAGATCAGATACCGGCGATAACTTATTACTTTAAGAATGTGGTCTTAATCCTTCGGGCTATTGTTTGATTGAATTTGTTGTTTGTGTAAACTGCTCTAGCTGCAGATATTATGCGCTTTGTAGTGTTCTGGAAATGGCTTTTTGGTTTACAAGATGCATTTATACGTCGAGTTAAATCATTTATTTTTGGTGTAACAATAAATATTAACTGTTTGTTAACAATCATATATAAAAAAATTCGTGTTATATTAAATGTTTTCTTTTAATTCCAAAGAAGGTCCTGTAAGGGATATACAGAATTTGGATACGTTAACTTAATGCTATATTGCTCGGCTCGAGTCGTGCGCGGCGCCGGCAGCACGCTTCTCACGGAGCAATCCTTTAATTAATGAACCTCCCTGATATCAAACTTTATATTCTCGGTTAGAACTTGGCCGGTCTTTATATCGCCGCCTTTGACAAAGTTCCTCCTCAGATAATTTGGTAACTATGTAACACTCATTATTGTAACGGGAGACTGGAGCCCGTGGGCCGTGGGCCGCGCAGTATTCAACACCTAACAGAGCGCTCACAGTCCGCAGGAGGTACTTACTTTAGATTTCAATAAGTTGTTTTATTGTTTTTCTTATTACCCATGGATTACGAATGGTTGTAAATATTATATCTTCAAATTAAACTATGAAATCAAAAGTCCATAACTTTGAATTTGGGTTTATTATATTATGTACCAAGTCTTAAGAGTTTATATTGATCTCCAGTCACTAGAGACGTCGACCAAAACCAAAGTTGTATTTCTATTGTATGTTATTGATAATTCACTCCCATTGCTGTTGTCTCAGTAGTCAAAAATTTTGTTGTATTAAAGCTTTTTAAAATACAAAAACACGTTACTCCTCTAATGCAGCGTCATCTATTTATGTTAGTTACTTCAGCCATGAAGTGTTCTTCGTCTGATTCATACTCCGAGCTATTAGGCAGTAATGAATATCGCTCACTTTTACATATCGGCACGTACATACACAGCGCTGAAGTTCGCTTCATTTGGGAACACGATCTAAGTTCGGTAATTAACTCGCTCGTGATCGTTTGTGAGGATGTGATTGTGATAGTAGGCAGGCGCGACTTAATTAGCGACCTGCGGAGATAAAGAAGCCTGGAGTTATCGCGCGAGCGCTGGGTACAGTGTACACGTGTACAGCCGCCATGTTGTGCGCCGGGACGACAAATTGATATATGTGAGTTTTGCAGTGAATCGATGATGACGCTGCACTCTCCCGGTATCGGAGAGATTAGTTTTCTTTCCTGCTACTTTGTTAATAAAAACTGCCTTCCAGGTTATTTTTTATTGTGATTGTGTGTTTGACACAATAAATGTCTACTCGATTTTTCCTGATAGGAGTTACTATGAACATTTTGTTGTATACCTCTACAATAGGTGACATAAATAATCGTTTCATTGTTATTAAATTGAATGCTATAAAATGTATGGTACGAAACGAAACGTAACGCGTACATCCGAAGAGTGACCCAACGCACGAGGCTGCCCGCAGTGCACCTATAAACAAGTCCATCGCTCACCAGACGACGCGTAAGTAGCATCTGAGTAACAAGAATGCTGCGCTAGCCCCTTCAACATTGATCTCTGTATATTTATTTACGAGAGTTCAAAAAGCCTCAGTTTTTATCTTTTAAAACTTTTACTTACTCCTCTTAGCGTAATTCAATTCGCGGTCACGGGTTGGCGCGCTTCCACATTGTATTGCTTTTGTATGACGTCCCCCTCTGCCACCCCTGCCCCCCTTGCGCCTCCGGACTGCAGCCCCGCCTGGGCTCGATTGGAAATTTTTAATTGCAACTTATATCGAATTGAAAGTTTAATTTACGACTCCACGCTCCGCCGACCACCTTGTACCGTTACTATTGACTCCAAACACATAGAGTACGAGTGCTGCTGCTTATGTTTACGTTAATCTCTACTTGTTCAACGTTAGCATCATCATTACAGCCACAGAGCCAGCCAGATCTGAGGCAACTGGAATGAAGACAAATAGCTGTAGAATTTAACAAGGACCTGAAGAATAAAGCTATTAATGTTCGTTATCTACCAAGCTTACACTACTTATAACCGCGACCCGCCGAGACAGTGTTGCTACATGATTGTATGTGGGTACATATGTGTGTGTCTAGAACAATGCGGCAGACTATTGTAACATCGGCTTACAATATATAGTGACCCTAGTGGATAAACAATTGTGCACGAGACGTTCCTACCATGCATCGTCATCTTCTAGAAGTAACTGCTCCACGAGGTAAACGGGTGACGTCTGCTGCCGACCAACTAACAAGGAAGAAAGAATCCTACCTACCTGCTCAGCGAGGTAGCTAGAAAATAACTGCGTTACATGTGTGTGTGTGTGTGTGTGTGTGTATGAGGAAGACTACGTAATATCCCTTTTAATGCTTATTGTTGTGTAAAATTCCAGTAACGGTAACGTTTCCCTATTATAATATCGGAGCAGGTCCGTGTATACCTATGTATGTGTATATTATACAGCAATAATGTGCTCGATACCAATTATTTTAATTGAACAGTATCTCTGGAGGTACTACTCCCCGCTCTTACCGTACCATCATAAAGTTGTGATTTTCCAATTTAAAATGATAATGTACGAAGCAACGCGCAACGGCTCCATAACAAACGTGTGTGAGTTGCGTCCGACGCTCTAATACTAAAGGATGATGCACACACATGTCCATTAACAAGCTTAATTCCAGGCAAGATTGTCTGAAGTCTTACCTCGGGAAATGTCAACCATATTATAGTAATAAACTACCCTCGATGTGAGCCAGTCCCCGGCTGGCCGCGCACCTCTCTCATAATATATAACACATAGACAGCACTAGCTCTCCAAACCGCTAGGTCCCGGCTCGTATCGGAACATATTTCACAGTCGGTATAAAATCTCATGGTAGTGGTTACGGCAGCTATTCTGCTGGATTTTCTTACTCGACTCGAATTTCAATCGGACGGCAATTTCGCTTCCTCGCTTCTCGAACGATTTTCTTTATAACCAGCGGCGAGTCCGGCTAACTATTAATAATATACTTACCTCCATTTATATTTGGCTTCCTTTCAAGCGACGTAGCGCGAGTGTGTCCATAAAACCACACAATAGGGGTTTACAGAAGGCTTTCAATTGCTATAGGAGTCTTACACGGTTACACCTTAATTCGCGATGTGATTCGTAGGTTGCGTTATGACTGGGGTTTAATATAGTGATGGAGCTGGCCTGTGTTGGTGCATTCTCCACAGTAAACCTTCTGCGCGCGCGTGTGTGGAGGTGGCCGGAGCGCGGCGGGTTGCGCTGGCAGACGCTCAAAAAATCACGTCCCGCGGAATTATTGAGTTAGCGCACGCTTTATTGTTTTCAACCGCAATAATATTGCTATCGATAAATGGAGTCGAACTCACGCTCGAATGGCTGTGTTGCAGGTACCTACCTGTACTGAAGCCAGCGTTATAGAAAAACAATTATACTATTTTTACATTCTGCTTGTAAAAATGTTATCTCTATGTCTGTGCTTGGGTTGTACATAGTTTGTTCTGAACTTATACTAATTAAGGAACCGTGAATTTATTAAAGGTTTATCGGCGGAATAAATAAAAGCTGGTAAGTGTGAGGCGCGGGAATATAATGTTGCAGTTCGGAAATTGTGGTAGCCTATATACAGTTTAACATAAGATTATATAGTTAGTACACCGTCCGCAATGAGCGTGGCTCCAAGCAGTTCTAGAACGTTCGCTGTGGTCCCCCGGGCCGGCCGCGGTGGGTATGAGCGGCGCCGCGTGTGTGTGTGTGTGTGTGTGTGTGTGTGTGTGTGTGTGTGTGTGTGTGTGTGTGTGTGTGTGTGTGTGTGTGTGTGTGTGTGTGTTGCGCAGCTTCACGCCGGCTAATGACGGACGGCTGTCCGCGGGGAGCCGTTAATTACCGCGACAGGCCCCGGACCGCGGCCACTGGTGACCGGCACCGACGGGGTTTCTCTATCTCTACGTACAATGTAGCAAGGAGCTGAGGAACTAATTGGATATTTTGTTCCAAATGAAGAAAGTGCCCCCTGCGGGAGGTCGTTGTTGGAAGTGTTGTGTTTACCGTTCAAACGTATTATATTGTCTCGCACAATAATTTATTTCCCACATAAGAGCGTCCAATAGTATTATATAAACACTGTCAAACAAATGCCATGTACTTTACATTCCATTTGTGGTACAATGGACTGCCAACCGGTTCCATATTCCTGACTGAATACATATCCTCACAATCTTCTCGCAATACTTCATAGACTCCAACAATATTATGATCTAAACTCTTACAAAACTTTACAAAGTCAGCATAAAATAAGACGCTATTATATTCGCAGCAGAAGACTGGATCGCGACTTATTTGAGAACGTGCATACAAACGACGCGGCTGGCAAGACGCCGCCGCCGCCGCAAAGGCGAGATGAATGGCGGGATATATCTCACGACCGCCGCGCACCGGCACCTAGCCGCGTGGCTTATCCGCGGATATCGACGTGCCGTGCCGTGTCCGCTGGAACACTGTGCTGCACAGCGGTGCACGGAGGGACAATTGCGCTTTTCACATTCCGTTTGGGAATAGGAAAGTGCTGCGCGTTCAAAGAGAATATTTGCATATTAGTAAAAGGATGTTTTCAAAATCAATACAGCATTACGATCGGGTCGTACGTCAAGCTGTCGAGTCGGTCTCATCTCCGCTGTAGTCAGCCACAGGGTGCTAGGATATCACATGTCACGCGCAAACAGTCTTCATCTAACATTATACCGGTAACGGATAAATATACTTAAGTTATTTATTTTAACGCCTTGGAATGGAATTTTGTATATTTTTCTATAAATTACTAATAAAAGGTAGATACTAATGTTTAATAAATGTTATGCTCGTCTAATGCCTAATTATAATAAAATATTATTTTGTCCACTTACATTCGCAATAGTCATCTTGATTTCAATAGGTGTTGAAACAAAACTTCTCACCTGCATCTCTTTCTTCAGATGTGCCGTGGAAAGCGATTCATGAAAATATTATCTTCAATATTGAATGACTGTTAAATAATAAATAAATAAATAAATAAATAAATGTGCATCAATACAGCTACAACCTTACCGATTGTCAGAAATATGTTTATAGAGATAAATGAGTAACATGAAATATAAATACCTTAAACGTCTCCTTCATATTAGGCCCTGGACTTCATATTAGTTCCTTCAGGAATACCGCGCTAACAGTTGATTGGAATTCATCCAATCAACTGTTAGCGCAGCAGTCCCAGGTATTGCACCAATTGTTCGCATGTAACGTAAAAGAAACAACCTGTCACATGTGAGCCGCTGCCGAGAGTGACGCCGCGCTCACCGCCTGCTCCCTGACAGAGACGGATGTCCCCTGTCCGCGCCACTCTCCCCGCTGCGGGACTTCACTCGCGGCTTTAACTAGATCCCTTGTAGTTGTATCTGATTCAGAGGACCGTGTGATGTATCGGGTGTCTTAACTGCAATTACCATGATGTGAGCAGATATATCTATACACAATAGAAGTTGTACAGGATCACGAACCACCCATTATTGCAGATGATATACTATTATTAGTTTCGACTTAAGGATAATCGGCACAGCAGTGCGTAAGTATGGACAGAAATCAAGAAACAGTCATCAAAATGTGCCGTTTAAGCTAAATGATTAACTTTACATTATTTTGAAATTGGCGTCAGGAAGATTCGAGTACAGTTCTGCCTGCAGCTGTTACGGGTATATGCCTATACGGGTGTTATACAAATATTTGCATCTAATTTTAAAGGCCTCATAAGTATTAAGTGTAAGCGTTACAGTCAGGTTCATTCCCCCCCAGCTCTCCCCTACCCGGCGTGCAGTACGGATACAGGGCTAGCCCCGCGGCGCCGCTCGCTGATGACCTCGCTTTGAGGAGCCGCCACATACACTGACAGGCACTGAACTCCGGGTTAAATGAGCGTGTTGAGCCAAACGATGCCCCTTTATAAATTACGTGGTCTTTACATGTCAAACAAATAGACACTATTATATATGATATTGGGCCAATGTCACAGACGTTTGTTCTTCTGCAGCTCCGGAGACGTGTTTTCTATCTACGCTCTTTTGAAGTCTTTGGAGCACTAATTAGTGACTTTTTAAACCAGTATGGATGGTACTAGTTAGGAGTTTTCAGCCTGTTATACAATGTCAATGTGTCTTTGTCTGTATAAAAGTGTATAATAATAGAGTGTACAGCTGCCAGGCTGCGAGGCTGCCAGAACATCCAATTAATAGAATTGAAATGGTAATGGTGATGACTCCTAACTACCAACTCAATTATTACTTTTGTCATAACAATAAAATTAAAATACAACAGAAAAGTTTTGCAAAACGGGAATCGTCCCCGGAAGCCGTGGAGTGCCGGAAGGCAATACTTGTTAATTAATATAATTTCCGGAGCAGGGCCTTTTTCACAACCTTTTCAATAAAACTGGAAAACAACAGCGCGATTGTTTCGTTCCGGAGGCCCAGGGACGCGGGGGCGGGGGGCGCGGGGGTGCGGCTGCGCGGGGGGCTCGGGGTGTTGCACGGGACAACTCCTTCAAAGAACAATAAAAGTTAGTAATGAGGCTGAGCTAACGGCCGGCAAATTGGTCGACCGTTTGGAACAAAAATAACGAGCTGAGAGCGCGGAGATCGTCTCGGTGTTGTCTCGCCGCCGCCCTGACGACGCGCGAGGCGCGAGGCACCGCGCGGCGAGCAGTGCGCGCACTCTCCGAGTAGAGCCTCCAAGTATTCGTGCAGATAATAACTCATGTTTACAAATGAATGACTAGCACTTGACTTGTTTAATGGTTATAACTACTTACTTATACTAAGATCAAACAAACATCAGCTTGATCAGATTTGATCGGATTTGATCAGGTCTATAGTTCTATATACGTTATCATGTCTTTGCAGCTGGGCTTATTTCATCAAACATTAAAGATCTACGTTAATCAGTTAATGTTCACTCAGCATTACTGTATGGTTACCCTACTCACACTGCCCTGCTCCTCATACGAAACAAGTAGGTGCAGGTCCCACTGTGAATAGTGCACTACTTGAGACCTTCATGTCTTACACGAAAAGAGTTCACATTTACCTACCGATTTGCAAATTCCTACTACGTCGACGTGCGTCGACGCCGCGCGCCGGCCGCTGCAGCCGGCCCGCACCGCCCGCACCGCCCGCACAGCCCGCACCGCCCGCGCTGCACCGCGCCGCGTGTGCGACACAACAAAACACTTTACAGATTAAGTCCTCGTTACGTTCACTTGTTTCATGTTTAAATCAATTGCTCTTTACAATGTTCTGCACTTTTCATTCGTTTGTATTTTCAGTCGAATACGTTCACAATTTGTGAGACCAGTAGAGATTTTAGACTGGACTGGACTTTAATGAATGCGCTTTTTGGGTAATTAGTTTTTAAAGCTCTTAAGTTGCTTGGAAATAAATTCAATGCAATAGGTATCTGCAATAAAATGTCTAATTGCATTTCGTTGTAATGTCGGTGTAAACCGTGCAGACTCGAGCCTCAATAGCCTTACTCGAGAGAATCTCCCGATCTAAGCGCGACGTAATCACGTCCCATAATGAATGCCGCAGCAGCAAGCGAGCGTCAATGAATGTGTCCGTGTCAGTGGGGCTCACAATGGAGCCGTGAATGTGCCGCGTGTCGTCATTCAGCCCCGGCCCGCACGGCCCCGCGCCGCGCCGCTGTGTGCTGATGCAATGTTGATAGCGCGCTGTTGACTCAGTGCCGTGCCTTGTGACTCCCGCACAGATAGTATTCAATGTGTGGGAAATGGGTTTCGCTGCCCTCATTTTTTACTTCAATATTGTATTAAAAAGAAACGGTTTGGTATTAAACTCGTGAATATAATACAATACAAGAATTGAGTATGGCTTGAATTCAGACATCATTAATTATATTAAACTTAATCGATAAAAGTGTTCCCTAATGATGATAAGAAGCTTTGTTTTAAATGTTTCTTACATTAGACAATCCTCATAATTCCCGGACTCAACACGACTTGTGGTTGTTACAAAGGTCCACCGAGTACCTATACAAGCCACTCCATATACTCGTTATGTGTAGGGTGCACTATCCTCTCTACAATCTGCCATTATTCATCAACGTTTACTTATAAACTGTGTTAGCACCTGCTGGCAATACTGCTACAAAAACGTTAAGTATCCCGCAGCGAGGCGCGGGCGTGCGGCCGAGCGAGCGTGTGACAACCGCCATTGTTGCGGCTCCAGCGGCCATTAGCTGGCCGAACACGGCGACCGCTAAAAGCCTTTCACGCGCCCAGTTTGCGCCCAGCTTTATTCACTTGTTTTGCTGTCATTACCGTGCACCGCCGCGCCGCTCGCTCAGTTCCTCCAGCTGCAGGGAAGCCCGGCGGTTGCTTTACAGTAGTGGTTACACCAGCAGAGAAATGCGCTGTTGCTAATACGCGCTACTCAATAATTTTTACATTCGGCTCATAACTTTAGTTTAGTATTATGTATGCGTCTTGGTAAACGTAGCGTGGGTCGTCCTCTGGCCAGATGGCGGGATGACTTACATAAGAGGGCAGGCAATGACTGGATGCATAAAGCAGCAGACCGGGTTTCGGGCGTACATTGGAAGAGGCCTATGTCCAGCAGTGGACTGCAACGGGCTGATGATGATGATGTATATTAGTATATGTACTGCAGTATTAGTACTTACACAATTAGATATTGTAGTGTAGTAGTGTAACAAACTACGCACCGCTCAGGACTTATACCAACCAGTTTGTCTGCTGTCGCTACACTGTCTCACAGTCAGTGTGCGGATTCAAGTATAGTTTTTGTCTGCCGCAGAACCTCGTTAAGTTTTTTGTTGTCGCTACCTCGTTGCTTGCTTTATATGCATGCGTGGTAGGCTTCAGGTTTGCTTTGCTGTCGGTACACGGCGGTCACTTTGTATGCACATCAGCGCGTGCGGTCAGTGGCCACACGCGGACGGTACAGCGCACAAACAGTATACACACAAACGGGAACTAAAGATGATTTAGTGCGACACTCGAGCCGGCTGGCGTCCCCGCGGCTGCACCACTGATGGGGCTTTGAGACCACTCTGTACAACAATACTTTGACGTTTCAGGTGTTGCAACTTACTGCAGCACTAAGCAAGGGTAGAGTAGCGGATACAAATGTCTACTGGATGAAGGAGGCAAGCAGTAGTATTGTGTGTTGTGTTCACGTATAGTTAGTTATATATCGGTGCTCGATAAAGACGAGCTGCTCGTGCGCACACTGCCCACCACGCTACTTGGTGACAATGTAGAGCCCGACCCGGCCTGTTTGGCCTATGGCGTATAAAGAATTAAGAATCTATTAACACATTACCTCAACCAACCAAAAGCTGAAGTAAGTGTCAGCTTTTCGCCGATGTACTGATATGCAGAGCATGAAACAACAACATCCCGCATCTTATCTCCAGCAACCATCTGATGTACAAAAGCGTTGAAAATATGTAAATGAGAAAAATAATTACTTCAACACAGAGATAAGACACCCCCCGTCTCCCAGTTAGAACATCTCAAAGCAACAAGTTAATACACCGGATAATGAACCAATTAGCTAACGACCCGCCGCCCGCCGCCCGCCGCCCGCCGCCCGCCGCCCGCCGCGTGCCGGCGCGGGCCGCGACACTTCCCCGGGACTCCTTTGTTACCACCACAGACGAGGACGTGGGTCGTACGACAGTAGCTGTGTCACGTGGACTCAGATCAGCAATCAATGTCTGAATGCTACCGACCAGATGATCTTCTACATGTCTTTAATGTAATCATCTCATAACATTAAACATCAGTAGTCAGTACAACCAGCCCCCTAACTATTTACTGCGCGTCCGCGTTCTTTTACACACTGTGAATAAAATCTCGTCTGTTTTAGAGGTAGGTAGAGATCACGGATTTCTCTTTGTTGTAGATATTGATTGAGGGCTATAGATATGAGGGACGCCCGATAAATACCTAATAATGAGTCAAAGGGAGGATTACTACGGGGTCTTCCATCGTCATAAATTCGGTTGACGCTGACGACGTTCGGTGGAAAAACGCTTAAATAAATAAATAATAATAAAAGTATACATTTAAGACATAATGTTTCGACTACATATGTTATCGATGACATAATTATGTCAAACCCATATATTTTTCATTCTATTCGATTTCTATTTGTCAAGCGTTTTGCCACTTGGCTAAGGGGGCCGGTCTCTGAACGATTAGCGCGCGCCATTATACAAGCTCCCGAGAAATTTGTTTGATACAAAGATAACCTTTGTTCTGGATTCAGAAAATCAATACCTACATTATACGTATACCTATGTATCTACTGTGTAGCACAAGAAATATCCCCGACTCAATTATACTGTCGTGTAAAACCTCGTCTCCGAACTTATTGCGCGAGTGTATTTGACTAAAGCCCTAATATTACTAGTACGGAGTTCGTACGGAATAAGTTCCATTTCGGGAGTATGAGGATTACGCGACAGGCGCATTCGGTAAAATTGAAACGAGATTGTATGAAGATGTGCGCGAGGGGTGCTGGCGGCCGGCCAGGCAGTGCTGGGGCACGCCGGGCCGAGGCCGAGGGCCCAGGGCTCCGGCAGGGTACGGCCGGCGCGCGGTGCACCTGACACTGCGCACTATGCTCTCACTGCAGAGATTAGTTGTAGGTACCTAAAGCGAGTGAACTAAAACAGTTGTACATCCGAATGTGCGTGTTTTTCGAATATTTCTATCTACGTTAAACGGCCGACTGATTTAGGCTGGCTGGCTGGCTTTAGAGAACTTTGTGTGAAAATCCATTGAAATTCCTGGGCATGCATATTGTATTGTTGGAAACATTTATTTAGTTTTTAGCTCAGAACTAAACCAGGACATGTTGGAGCGTGTCGCGGGGCGCGCCGGATATCGTTTTATTATTCCAGCTATAGATGAAACGTCGGGGACTTGAACTGGCTGTTGTTATAAAAATTCAAATGAGAGCGGAGCCGACCTCATGAAGCCGACATTAGCCCGCGCCGCGCCGCCTTCAGATTAGACAAATAACAAGTTTATTTTATTCCGCATTCCCTATTCACCATATTCTCTGCAAACATTTTATTTGCTTTTTCAAGTTTGTAGAGAAGTGCTTCGCAGTATCTGGACTGTGCTGATAAAATACAAGCACCAGCAGTGCTTTAAACATACAACTACTACATACTACAAATGTAGATATTTCGGTCCAGTAGAGGAAAGCGGATTGCATGCTTATCATTTGTTATTTCATGTTATGATGGTAAAAAAAACTTTATTGTCCAAAAACTATGCACAGTTTAGTTTGAAGTCCCTGACAGCTGCTAGGTTGTGAACCTGTGTTACAGGGGTAGTGCCCTGTTTCAGGTATTATTTTATAATTATATAATAACAAAACAAAATATTTTTTAATCCTTGACCAAGGTATGTTTATACAAATATAATAAACTGTTATAATACATTCCCAGGGACTTAGTCCTTGTCCTATAATATCTCTCCGTCAGCCTACTGAAGTTATATTAAGCCATAAATACGGCTAGCACTCGTCAGCCGGGCAGTCAGCCGGGTAACAAAGCAGCTGTATCAACAGTCTGAGCCGGCCTTATCGTCACCTTCAACAGAGTCACAATGGGAACAAACCTGGCTTATCCCTGTTTTACATAGTTCTCAGTATAAGCACAAGCCGTAGTTGAAACTAACTGGCCGTCCCATTTACATGTGATAAGTGGGATTACTGCTTCGTGACGTCCGACACCGGGTAGACTCGTGCGGACTCGTGCGGGCTCGAGCGTGACGTGTGGTCAGAACAATTAGTAACGACAATGCAGGTCTCACATAGAACACATTGCTTGTTTGACGAATGTGCTTCGACTCAAACATCGAATAGCAGCGTGAAGCTCCTCTACGCTGCTCCATGTGGCAAGTTCTTATGTGCCGGTTTATTGAAAGTATTTACTATTCATGATTTAACAGAATTAAAGTAACATTACACATAAATATAGCCCATGTAACATCACATGCTTGCAAGCAGTGCCCGGGGGAGGTGGCGTGCACCTGCCAGCTGCGCTACACATTGCATTTAATGAGTTCTGGGAATATGCGGGCACGACTAATATCTGCGCAGCGAGCACGGAGCCAGCTCCGATACTACCTGTTACCGCTGAGCGCTACACTGTGCACTGCTCCGAACTCAGCGGTACTGACGACGAGGCAGCGGCTGGTGCGTGGCTGTCTTCGGCGAGGACTGGGTTCCACACTTATCAAAAACGTTTTGTACGAAAATCATCAAATAATAAAGATAAATGGGAAGCCATGCATTGCAATTGACAACGCTTTACAGGACACCAAGTTATATAACTGTGATGATTAATATATATAACTATGTAGGTATAAATAAATGGTATAGTCGCGGCGCGGGGCGCGAGGTGGGGGGCAGACACAAACGGTCGGCCAAGCCGAGCGAACGTGCAGCGACTATTACGAAATAGCACTATAGTTGTTTAATTACATTTAATACTTACCCCGTGACAAGTGGACGTCACAACTGGCGACGAGTCTACGGGTAAGTGCCACAAAAATATAAAAACAAAAAAAGAGAAGGATAATGATTAGAGGATTGGAGAAAACAGGTGAGTGAGTACCTAACCTAGATAACTAAGTGTTTCGTTTTATGAATACTGTGTCACTTGTGCTGTGAACAATGTATTTCAAGCGTTTGAGTTGATAATAGTAATGTAAATTAACAAATTAAATTTACAGAGAGATTTTAGATACAATAAGTCGTTTGGTTTCCAATGTCATAGTTCCGATGTTACCTATTAAACTTACGCACATTCACATACCTACTACATTTGCCTAGATCTGAAATATAACAGCATAACCTAGATTATAAATTTCCTTCCACCTACTGGACACGATTTGGTGCAATGTGCAATAGTGAACGAAAATATTTTGTAAAGGAGTTGACGATCATTTATTAATAACAATGTCTACGATTAATAGTAAATATCTACTTGCAAAATAATTTAATATTTTTTTTATAAATTACTAAATAATATCCAAACGAAATTGTTAGCTAAGTTCGGGACTTTCGTAATACTGTACTATTATATCGTTTACATAGATAATATCATACTTCGCACGGTTTGCGCTAGTACGATATAGGATGGGTACTTACTTACCTGGTTTATGTTATAAACATTAAACTACTCCTACCCTCTTTATTTAGTAGTAAGCGATCAACGGCTGGTACTAAGCGAATTAATAATTACCTATACTGCATAACTGCAGTGTGACATTGAGAATATAATTATAACAATAACAGTATTAAGCTAAAATTAATATTTGGCTGGTAATAAAGATTGTTTTGCATTACTTTAACGGAGTAGTAAATTGACAGTGTCAATAGGTACTAACAAAAAAAAGTTTTAAGCTGTACTTATAGCAAGTAGTATACTGGAAAGTTGGTACTATCAATCAATTTTATTCGTGCACCAAGTAGTAAACCGAGATCATCGGTTGGTACTAACAATGATATATACCTACATTTAAGTCGTGCACAAGAGTAGTAAACTGACAAAGTTGGTTGGTACTAACAATGATATAATTATACCTACATTTAAGTCGTGCACAAGAGTAGTAAACTGACAAAGTCGGTTGGTACTAACAATGATAAATACCTACATTTAAGTCGTGCACAAGAGTAGTAAACTGACAAAGTCGGTTGGTACTAACAATGATATATACCTACATTTAAGTCGTGCACAAGAGTAGTAAACTGACAAAGTCGGTTGGTACTAACAAAATCCTATAGTCACAGGAACATCAGTGAGGTTTTTCTCTAGAGATTGCATTGACTACTTGCAGCAGTAGGTACGCCTCGACGAAACTGATACATATCCATACTCCATTTGTTGTGTACCACTAGCATGTAGTAAAATAATTATGGGTGTCTTTGAAGTGTAAATTAATTTTATATAAAAATAAAAAAGTGGTTTGAAGTGAAATAAATATACCGTAATTTACAAGACGGTAAGGAAATACAGCACGATGGTGATGTATAAAGGATTGCTTAAAAAGGACCTGGATGACTACTCACCAAAGCAAAGTATTAATGAGATACATTTATTCACATTACTGTCTGCTGCCCGCGGCACCAGTAGACTAATATCAAGTTTTCGTACTTCAGGCTTAAAGTAACAAAAAAAAAAAAAACACTAAATTACTTATTGAAAGGAATTTTAATATATAGCATTCAAATGATACAATGAAAAAGGTATTTTTCAAATTGTGATAAGGCTAGTTGACTTGTAAAACCGATTCCCGTGGGAATAATCAGCAAACATTGAGTGGCTTACAGGAAAGTTATTGTAACGATTATTTGCTTTTAGGGGACATAAACTAACTATTCTGAACTTACCTTTGTAACTATAACACTACAATACTATACAAAAACTAACTACATTGAATGCATATTATTGAAAATACTCTGAAAACTACGTTTGTAGTTGAGTCCTCAGTAGACAACATTTACAAGGAGACAGGACTCGTATTTTGGAAGTAAGAATCGTACAGTCAGCACACACAGTGTAAGACTGAGCTGGTTTAAAGACTACGTCTTCCTCTGCGTGTGTTAATGGTGACAGTTCATACGTAAAAACGCGGTAAGGGCTTATATTGATTAGAATTTGTAGTAAACATTTGATCCGACCGGCGCGGCGCGGCGGCTCGGTAGGCCAACCAGATAGTCCGAAATGTCGGCGCGGGCTGGTGTACCGCGCGCGTTTGTCGAGAAGAAATATGCGGCACGTAGGCCGTAGATGGTGAGTGGAACCCCCGTGAAGAGGCGGGTCGGAATCTGTTTAGGAGTACAGCGTAGCATACGCAGATCCCGCGTCCCTCGACCTAAAGATTTTGATACCTAATTATGTGGAATTTAGAATTTGACCGCTTCATTGATCTGGTGTTCGCAAATGCGACTTGGAGCGTAGGTCTCGCCGTGGGTTCGTTTTCTGGGACGGGCAAACTGTTACGGATTTTTTCCACTAATTTTTATTTATAGCAGTACCGAGTTGTGCCAGTTAATGATAATTTTATAGACTCGGCCTCTGTCACTTTGGGACCTACGACATTACTGGCGAAATGTGAGCGTAATGTACACTTCTGCCTACCTCGGGGAATAAAGGATTAGTTACTTTCACCTCAATGATGTTTCTGTACGAAAGGATAACTTTGAGGACATCAGACCTTCATCTTGGCTATGTGTGCCTACAGTCCACTTACTGCAAGAGAGTCGAAACGTGTGAAGTGGTTTTCATATATATTTATTATATAAAATATCCTAATATATACACATATATACTAATAACTCGCATGGCGGTCGGTGAGCCGCCAGGCTATGCTAGTGTGTATAAATGTTTCTATACATGTCATAATTGATTGCAAACACTTTAAATAAATAAATAGGTAGATGGCGCTAATCTAAGTACATACACAACCTAATATTGCAAAACCCGATTGGCGCAGTGGCTAAGCGATTGGACTGCTGCGCTGGGGATTGCGAGTTCGATTGCCGCACGGGGCAGGAATTTGTGCGATCCGCATTATATGTTTGTCCCGAGTCTGGGTGTTTGTGCATCTGATCTTTCGGGTTTGTGAAACGTGCCCGCGACACGGGAGCCTAGTGCGGGGCGACAAAAAAAAAAAAAAAAAGAAAAAAAATGAGTACATAAAGCTGAACCCTTATACAGAAAACCATCTATGCCTCTCTTCTTCTTTGCCCTTATCCTATTAATATGTTGCCGGCGAAAACTGATTTATGTATATTTTTTATATAATCAAAATTAAATAGGCTAACGACATTTATTATTTTGTATCATCAATAACATACATAGATTAGATGCAAGGACAGGTCGACTAGAACTCGCCGTGGTTCTTTCCTAAAAAGACCTCTTCTCAGACCACCTACACTTTTCTCACATAAATTATTAAAATTCTCTGAGCTTTTAAAGTGACCTTGACCCCTGAGTTTGTTTTGGTATTCTCACAGGTCACAGTCGGTTAGGAAATGCCGACGCCATCTATCTAGAAAAAAAAATGTCGTGTAAAAGTGTTTTTAAAACCTAATTGTAGAAATAAAATCATTGAGATTGAGAACTTTACACAATATACAAAATTTATGAAATAACTGTTTAACAACTAATAAATGTGCATCTCACTACCACTACACATCAATATATATTAATGTAATCTTATATTTTTCTAAATTCTTTTGGTTAGGTATCTTAAAATAGATATCGGTCCAAGTAACGATACATCGCGTAATTATAGGTTCAAACACTTAAAATGCTTATTTCTTTGGATGTACGTAATTGATTGCGATGAAACAAAAACTAAATGTAACGTTGAATTACACCTAAGTTTTTATTTTAGTAGTATCCACAATAATGTTGAGTTTTTGACGCAATGGCGTAACAAGCAAACAAAAACAAACTCCGATTTTTTTTAATTAAAAATGGGTTATTATGCCTCTCTAACGCCCCTACAAGTTTTTTGTGAAAATACATTCGATATACAATCGTCTCGTCTACAGATGTATTATATTATTATATATATAAATATAATGTATATATTTTAGGATGTTCACGTTGTGGTTTTATGCACTATACTGGAGACAGTAATGTTTGTCCAGCAAATAATAAACAATGTAGATTTATAGGCCATTTCAGGACCAAATGTCGGACCCGGGCAAGCAAAAAGACATTCTTAAAAGTTTCAGGATTAGCCAGAGCTAAAAATCATATTGATTTAGAATCGCCCTCAACGTCCGAAACCAATGACGAAGACAAAATAATAAAAGAAAAAGGAAAGGAATATAATATAAGACACGATGAGACAAGACAAGAATCGAGGAGAAACATTCGAGAATCATTGGAGAATTGAAGGTCAATGGAATGTAGTGAAGAATATAAAACTGATTCAGATGACATCAGTGATAGTAGCGTCGATAGTCTACTATAAATACCTAACTACTCAAATTAGACTAAATCATAATAGAAACGACTTTTTGGAACCGAGCAACTAGGTAGTTTGACGTTTTGTAAGTGCTCTTTTGTAGCCTATACGAAATAAAACATTATGACTATGACTAGTTGTATCCACTGAATTTGTTAAAAAGGGAAAGGTGTGATGATTAATATATATAACTATGTAGGTATAAATAAATGGTATAGTCGCGGCGCGGGGCGCGAGGTGGGGGGCAGACACAAACGGTCGGCCTAGCCGAGCGAACGTGCAGCGACTATTACGAAATAGCACTATAGTTGTTTAATTACATTTAATACTTACCCCGTGACAAGTGGACGTCACAATAACAAACGATGCAACACGCGTAAATACAATCAAAAGCGGAGGCAACTTCGCGAGCCGCCGGTAATTATTACAAACTTGTATGTACGTACACCTATGTCAGGGGATATTTAACCTTATTTTATCTGCTTTAGGACTGGAAGTACAGGTGGAGTAAAATAGGCATCAGAGGTACTAATTAGGCGAAGTTGTGAGCGACTGCGAATCGTTCGCAGTTGCAACACTACCCCCAACAGACAGACGGTTGCAGAAGTACTATTCACACTCCTGATATGTACTAACAACTGCTCATATGCACTACAATAATATTAGACAGCTGCACGTAGCAATAATATTATTTTATAAATCCTTACAAACGTACTGTTCCTGTGGGAAAGAACATGTCATTCAACGGCCACAATTTATTTAAGCCGCTAAGCAGCGCTAAGTGTCGAATTCAACGCGGCGCGGTTGAAACTGCGGGCATCCCTCGGTAATATTACTGAACTATCGAGCATTTTCATGATTTTACCGTAATTTTTTTAAAATGACGGGAGAGACGGACGGTATTACGGAATAAGAATATAGGCCTTGTAAGGAAACATTGATATCGATTCCAATATTTTTACATATAGTTATGTACTTATATGAGTAACCCTATGTTATGTTGAAAGATCTATGCAGAAAACCTGTGTGGATGTGTGTTAACTGTATGTACCTTCTGCACTCGTGTATGTAGTGGTTCCGCTTTCTGCGCCGTCGCTCATTTCCTAATTGAAAATGATACCAGTTTGGTTATGTTTGTAAAGACAATTGTAGTTCGGATGCTTTGGAACTTGAAGGCGCCGCGGTTGTTACTGACAGCGGAGGAGCGCTGCCGGTGACGTAAGCGTGACGTCACATTCCTTCCTTGTTTACTTTAGGCTATTTTTGTTGTAGAATAATTTCATATAGTATAGAGAAAAAAGTAATACAATTTTAAATGTGTCCGCATGTGACCAATAGGCTACCAGGTAAAGCTCCTACTAATATGAATGACTATAAATGTAAATGATAAATGTCCAACGCAGCTGAAGAACATCCCAGGGTTGCCGGCTAGCGAGGTAGGCAGATGCTAATGCGGACTCTGAGAACTCTCCCCCGCGCGCCACTTACTTAATTGACTTTTAGATTCTCATCGCGCTAACGATTTGTTGTCAATTACTAGATGGAGAACGAGTCCATTTAGCTAAAGGTTTGTAAAAGGATTTATTAAAGTCTTTAGTTAGTCACAGATGATACAAGTCCCTCCTAAGGGGGAGGCCTTTGTTCAATAGAGGACGTCTTCCGGCTGATGATGATGATAATGATAAGTGTTGAATTTATATTAAGTAATTTTTATAAGTGTGCGCATTCGAACCCTCCCTGACTGATTTAGAAAGCCATGCTCCTTACAATGTTGTATCTTATGTTCAAGAGACTACTACTATCCTTGTGCGGCACTTATACGGAGCGCAGCAGTGTACATGTACTCACGCCAAGCATTACGGGCGCATACGGCCAGTAACAGTACACAATCTTGAAAAGCATCGCGTTACGAGTGCCCCCTCCCCCCCCCTCTCCGCGCACCGGTACCTACACGGCACACGCTCAGCCCATTACCTCGGCAGCACAACATAAATATCTATTACTTGAAGTCATTGGACGGCGACGCAGCCGCGCGCCGAATTAGTATGCAAACCTCGTGCGCACCGAATGTGTACCTAACTAGTGTTAGTGCCGCCGCGCCGGGTATGTCCGGGTATGTCCGGGTGTGTCCGGGTGAGCGCGCGACGCAACTAATTTGCTTGGACTAATTATGGCGTGTGTGTTGTCCCTTTTTCTGTACACACAGGTAAGCGATATTAATTGGAACTGTTTTAGCGGCAAAGTTGGTGGCGCTGTAATTGTATTTGAGAATTTAGTGCTGCACTGTGACATTCTGCTTCCTAATGGAAAATACGATATTCGTATTCAGTACGACTGGGCGCTAGCGATGTGTCCGGTCGCAGGTTTTGATCTCTGTTATTCTCTGCTCAGCGCGAGGAACAAAACCAAAATAACATTTGCATGATCGTCAGAGTCAAGACTCGGTACCCAGTCTATGTACATGTATGAATGGGTGGGTAGGTCTTTATGAATACCAATACTACCAACAGTTACGTTACTCTCTTACTATTATATAATGTGCATTCAAACCTCGTGACTGTCATGCAATCCTCACGGGGATTGAGAGGATTTCTTCGGTCAGCCCAATTAAAGTGTATCCCGGCTGAGTCCCGCCGAGGCCCGGGCCGGCCGCCTGACCCCGGCTCCCATGTAGCATCATCAGACGGTGAATACTAAATGAGCCCCTCGCTTAATGTATCCCTTCTCGGGACCTGAGCAGTCCGCGACAGTTATCACAACCTGCTTTACATTTAGAACCATGTAGAGTTATCTTATTGTACGCTATTTGTATTCAATCCCCTATTTTAATGATCACTAAACCCTATATCTCCTGGATCTGATGACAGACACTTGTTAGTGCAATCTAAAAAAACTTTTCATGCAGCCATCGAAACGTAACGTTACCTACTGCAACTGCAAAAACAACTTCTTTTATTACCAATCCCGCGACATACACCCCCGTGTTGCTCGCCGGTCGTTATGAAGCCGGTGTAGACTGGCTCAGAATATACATTTCCATATAAGTACAGAACACGACAGCAATTCTCCAAACAATACACGCCGCTTGCAGTACAAGTGAGCGGTTATCGTCGCAGTGGGTCGCGTAATGACGCGAGGCACCAACTTTATTCAATCCCGGCCATTACCAGAGCTATAGCACGCTGTGCAGCGCTACACGACGCTATAGGAGGTGATCCGCCGCGAGGCGACGCTACAAGTAGCGCGCGGGGACACGAGCAACAACTGTCCGGGGACAAATGGACGTCGCTGATAACACTAGGGAGGGGACACGCTCGGACAGTTTAACTAAAATCACAGCTATCCCGGAATAGTCCTTGCGGCATTTATTATACCATCACCAAGTATACCTACCTCTATAGTCCTACCACGGAACTAAACCCTGAATCTTGTTCATATACACGATGGAATATCGACACAATTTCTTGAATAATGTTATGAATCTCGCCGAGGATCGGATCGCTCAAGTTTCAAGCGCCGCCGGTTCAACTTCTGTTATGTTATGCAAACCATTTCAGACAAGACGCTGTGCTTGTAATACACCGTCTAGTCTGACTATACTTGATCATAAACATACATATAATGTAAGGGCTACAGAAGTTTACGTATTAGTGAGTTATTGGTCTTATTCGTTCCATGAGACATAGAGACAATCTGCATATGAAAGCAAAATCTAGTCCGGAAAATTTAATATTGCAATTATCATACAAGAGATATCGAAATTTTTGCAATGACCTCTTAAGAAAGGTTAAATGCAAATATGATAAAAGTGTGCTAGAAAAGGCAGGGACAAATACTAAACAGATCTGGGAGCATATTAAAAAGGTGACACATTCTACGTCACAAAATGAATCGTCCTCTGGTTTATTAAAATTACATTCATCCCATTTGGAATCTGCTAACTTAGCAAATAATTACTTTATTAATGTCGGTAAGCGCTTGGCGGAAAAAATTCAGAGTCAGCCACAGTCCCTAACAAGCATTCCTTTTACCAATAACACTACTCTAACATCTTTTGTATTAATGGATACTGACGAGATTGAGGTGGAACAGATTATTATGAATTTAAAAGACGATTGTGCGGTAGGATGGGATAATATATCGAATAAAATCATCAAACAATTTAGACACATTTTAGTTCCTCCTCTGACTTATATTTTTCGTATATGTCTATCCAAAAGTCACTTTCCCCAGTGTCTAAAGAAAGCGATTGTAATCCCTGTTCATAAATCGGGCAGTAAAGAACAATTGACAAATTATAGACCTATTTCCCTACTGCCTACTATTTCGAAGATATTAGAAAAAATTATAAACAAAAGATTGATGAAATATCTAGAGAAACAAGCAATACTGTCTGCGAGGCAATTTGGTTTTAGACCGAAACTATCAACTGCTGATGCTGTACATCTTTTGACTGACCACATAGCACAAGAACTTGACAAAGGAAACCATACAATAGGTATCTTCCTCGATCTCGCAAAAGCCTTTGACACAGTTTCAATTCCTATCTTGTTGCGCAAACTTGAAGCTATAGGCATAAGAGGTGCTCAGCTAAAACTTTTTAAAAGCTATTTAGAAGACCGCTCGCAATGTGTAAAGATTGGTGATGTTCTCAGCGATAGTGAAAATACCACTTCCTTCGGCGTTCCTCAAGGAAGCATTTTAGCTTCTACGCTGTTCCTAATTTACATAAATGATCTTTGTAATCTAGAAATAGAACATACCACTATTATATCTTACGCTGACGACACGGCCCTTCTATTTTCCGCTGATTCTGAAAAAGAAGTGTACAGGCTTGCGCAACGCGGGTTTGATGTTGTTAATAAATGGCTTCCACATAATTCACTAACATTAAATGCAGAGAAGACAAATTATATAAAATTTTCAATGCGCAAACTAACATCACCAGATACTAACTCATCATTATATGCTCATCTTTGCGTCTACACCACAAATAACAAATGCACCTGTCCTAATATAAAATTAACAAATAAAATAAAATACCTAGGTGTGATAATAGATGAAACTCTGTCCTTCAAACAACATATTGAATCTGTAAATAATAGAATACGAAAACTTATATTTATTTTCAAGAAGCTGCGCTATATTGCAGACTTAAAAATAATAAGACAAGTTTATTTTGCTCTATGTCAATCCATAATAACATATTGCATTACCACATGGGGCGGAGTGGGAAAAACATTGTTACTGACCACGGAGAGAGCCCAGCGAGCAGTTCTTAAAGTTTCTACTTTTCGCCCTTTCCTTTACCCCACTAACTTACTTTATAAAAGTTGTGAAGTATTAACAGTTAGGCAGTTATTTATAATGAATACTGTATTAAAACAACACACAGGCCTTCCGTACAACACTGAATACTTGTATAAAAGACGGAAAGACAGAGTTTGCCCACAAAATGTAGTCCTACAGCATGCTTTTGTATCTAAATTTTATGTGTTCCTTGGGCCGCTGCTATATAATAGACTCAATGAGTTGGCAAACATCTACACCCTGAACTATAATAGATGTAAGATGGCTCTAAAACCGGTCCTACAAAGTATGTCCTACGAAGATACAGAGAAATTACTAATTGTGTTAAAATAAGTACTTTTTATTTTTTATTTAGTCTCTGGATAAAAAATTATAATAATCTATTATTTATTATGTTCTACACTTTACATTTATAACTATTTGTACCTTTAAGATATGTGATTATTTTTATGTTACCTATGTGAGCCCTTATTGCCTGAAACACAGGACTACCTAGTTCAGGCAAGTTACCCCTGTTAAGATACGTGTATTTATTTTAAGTAAAGCGCTAATTATATGTTACTTTGTGAATAAGTTTTGGAAATAAATTATTATTATTATTATTTCCTTTATTTAAAACATTTACTTATTAATTACATTTTTAAATATATATTATGTACAAAAACAGCAGAATAAAAATAAAATATATTTAAAAATATAAAAAATAGTCGCCAACCTGCAACGGGATCAGGGTCCTAGCTGCCGGCGGTTAGGGCTCCAGAGAGAGGAACCTCCTGACTATTATTATTATTATTATTTATTTCCATTTAGACTTATATATAATACATAGGTCATAAATGGTAGGTAAGGTACATACATACACACATATTTTCATCATACATTTAAGGCTTAGCAAAAAAAAAACATTTTAGGAATCTACTCAAAAATGTAATAAAACAATACTCAACTACATTATAATAATTACATGAAGACATCGTTAATTGTTTCGAACGAATCTTTAACGAATTATCTCAGTGTTAAACATTCCCTGCACACGTCGTCCTCGCCCCATCCCTAGCGCGTGCGACAGACAGACCGTTTTACTGGCACATTACAATTAGCGAGCACAGAGCTCGGCCGCCGACATCTTTACTACTGTATATAAACGTTAGTACGTGCAGTATACATAGAGTGCTAACACACATAGGTAGCTGTGCTATTGTTTCATCGGCAGTTTGACACGCGTTACTGAGAGAGCGGGTCAGAGGAGCCTCGCAGTGTTGGCCGGCAGCTGGCGACCAATGTTGGTCACCAAGCATTTGATTTCCACTGGCTAACTCATCATACAATATTTAGCAAACAATATGTAGGTTATCATCATGACGCTTGTGTTCTCTCAGAGGTCAGAGAACACACCTTGCTAATTACTAAATAAATCAATTACATAAGTCGTTTACAAACAGAACCAGTGTCCAATATAAAATGAACGGTTCATTTTATAATAACCGAATGTAGTAAACAGTGATATTCTAATGATGATAATGACTCATTAAACTGTGCCGTTCATTACACAAAATTAACAGTAATTAGTGATATCAAACAGACTATCCAAGTGGATAATTATACATTGTGGATAGCTTAATCACTCATAGGCATCGGATGCTCGGTTGATTTTGTATTTAATGACCTCGACTGTTGTCATATTATCATAGTTGTGTAGCGGGTTAGTTATGTATTGCACTGTTTAATTATTGTATTAATGTATTGTCAATAACTGTAAGTAGATTTATATATTATTAAAAATAAAACATTTAATTCTTGTAATAATTGAATCGCAAATAAAAAAATCTGAAATGATTTGTCTAGTTGCAATTCTAAACGAATACTATCTGCAGATGCAATATATTTTGTTCGCATTGAAATCGAACCTGTGAACCCTAGCGTTAAAGTTCAATCAGTCAGCTACTACGGGAATCAGAGGGTCAAATGACATAAGTCCGTACAAGAGTACCTATCTAGAGGTAGTACAAATGTCATCCAGGATCATCGACAGCTGAACCCTGCACCGTCGACACGTGCATGTTAAGATACATCAGATGGACCGGCACCGAGCAGACACTCCCTCGAGAGACGTGTGACGTCACAGAGGGCTTGTTTGTCGGCCGTGTCAAAGCGGCGCTAATAGCGGCGGGGTGAGCAGAGGGCGCGGCGCCGGCGCGGGGTGCAGTGTGGGCTGCTGCGGCGGGTGTTGTGTCAATAGTTCAATACACTTCATGTCTACTCTACCTAGCCCCGTGTCGACGCCCGTAGCCTAGTGCACTCCGCACCGGTAGATGGTGTGTCGACATATTCTTCATAAATTTCTGTATTTCTCCTTGACCAAGAGTCTACACACCCACGACTCGTCGCTCACCATGTATCCTATGCAATAGGCTCACGTACAGTGGGTGGAAGGATATGTCTTCTCAATCCGCCCCGCGCGAATAATATCAATGAGGTAGAGTTTGATCCTATTTGTAAGAACACATTGTGCACTCTCTCCTTCCCTAGTACCGTGGAGTGCTCGCCGCCCGCTCGGTTGGTAACTGATTAATATTTGTCAGATTAGCTCGACCGCGCTGCGCGTTGTGAACAGCATCTGATCGCGGCTAATTGGTGGCTGCAGTAGATACGCTCAGCTCACCGCTCACCGCTTGCTCTACTTACATGCTAACTAGTACACTTCGTTACAGGTTTGGTGCGGCGGTAGAAAAACAAATCATAAACATTTGTTGAGGAGCGGTGCTCTGGGTTGGATATTGGTTTTACTCATAATCAATGTAGCAGTCTATGTGCGGTTATAATAGTCACACGTACTGCATAAATTTTCATGTACTAGTAGCTACTAGCAAATTGGTGACTAAAACCATGCAACTAAACTAAAAAAAATGTATAACTTCGAAAATATGTTCGATTAAATACAGTCAATGCTGGAACGTGGTCACACAGCAGTGGTTTGACAACCGCTTCAGTAAATACAGGCGTGAAGTTGGAAATAAATAAAATGATATCCGCATCGTAGTGAGTGCACACTCATGGCTCGGCGCGGCAGCCGCGCGGACCAGCGCGCCCGCCGCCCGCCGCCCGCGCCGCGCCGCCTGCCGGGCCTCCGCCGGACGCCATTTAAATATAAAATAAGATACACGCGCGCGCCGCTACAAACGTAACATAATTTCATACATATGTATGAGTAGATTCTTTCGTGAACACGATAATCATGTTCGTTTATGCCAAGCCCCTCTCCCCCCCTCGCCCCTCGCTCGGCTAACATCCCGCATAATATCGTAACGAGGTATCACAACGTTCCCCGCACCGCACCGCACCGCGCCGCGCCGCTACATCTCGCGCTCCCACGACGCTCGTTGCCACACGATGCGCAATGAACATTTTTCTCGTAATTAATGTCCGTTCACCAAGATATATTAAAATAATTTAAAAGAGTAATTTTAAGATATTTATGGAATAATTTAGTATTTAAATAGACCCACTGTAACTGTTATTTTGTTCTCGCTAATTTTTGAGATTGTTAAATTATATAAATCTGTGGTAATTAGCATTCTTATCTCGACCGGTAGGGAAAGAATAACAGACGGCTGTTTGTTACGCTGCCTGTCAGAAATATGTACGACACAACGTCAGGAAACATTTATCGCGCAAACGTTAAAAAATAGGTCATGAATGTTTATTTAGTGACGTTGCAGAATATTAAGTTAGATTAAATAAAAAATTGCGTTGTGGATAAATTTGTAGGCCGATAGTGAAATTTCCCTGGGGCGGGCTGCGCTCCGCTCATGTGCCTTCAGGACGCGGCGTGTGTACGTACACGGTACACACCGCCACGCCACGCCGCATGTATGTACCGTGTACAGTGTGCAGGGGCGCCGCGACCCGAGCGCGAGGGACTTCTCGCTCTCTGTACTCACAGTGTAACGTGTCGTTACTCGGTAATTAGTTACCGCTGCCACTGGAGGCACCCGTACTACCTCGGTGCCCGGGTGGTTAGGTTCGATTTCAAATCAAGTATTAAGTTTATAATCGTATTTTCAGTAGCGAATTTACTTCGTGTATTAAAAGATTCATCAGAGTCAGAGAATTTTAATGAGTCAACTGGATTCAGCTCTACTTCATATATAAATATGTTTTTTTTGGAATTCAAATAGCCTATGTCCACCCCGAAGGTGTATCCGTACTAATAATATTATAAATCCGAAAGTAAGTTTTTCTGTTCGCCTGTTACGTATTCACGTCTAAACCTAAAAGGGCAACATCAATGTAATTCGGCTGTCACATTATTTAGCTGCTAGATGGAGCTACGTGAAAAAATTGTTTTTAAAAGAACTTTTTTTTTATATTGAACCTTAAGTAGGTGTTAGAGCCACAGGGCTTGTTACAATGTTTATATTCACACATACATTTATTATACTACTCTCCAGCAATTTCCTGTATTTTTTAATTCTCCCACTTTTTAACCAGTGGGCGCTTCCCCGTTTAATTGAATGTCAGTGTTGGCAACACCGCAGCCCTCGGTGCCGACCGCTCTACACACCGACATAATATATGGACCCCCCGCCGCCCCCCACCGTGTGGTACAAGCCGAATGAAACAGATGTTACGTACACACACCTCAGGTATTCTCACAAGTTATGTAGCTAATGTAGTCGCTGCTTCTGAGGACTGAGGTCGGCACGGCTCTTACACCAACGTGAAGGAACGATGAACGTGTGGTAGTAATAGAGGTATTTATTATAGTTTTTACGTTTGCCATGTATGTAAATTGTAAATAACATAGTTTACCGGATCAGCAAAGACAATCGCTTTACTACTAAGGTGCTTTGTTACAGTAGTGTGCAAAATTAAATATGAAAAAGGCTTATTTAAATTTATTGTTAGTTTTTACACTTCTGACAAATGTGGGAATCAAAAACTAAGCAGCCAGTAACTGTGCGTTCACACAATTTTAATAGACAATAAACTTCTATCGGAAAACTGTTTTGAAAGTAACAAAAAGCAGATAAAATATCCAAGGTTTTATTTAAATCTCAGTTCATGTAGGAGCCGAGAATTGGCTCCGACGATTCAAACTGAATGATAATGGGGGCCAAGCCGGGCCGGCGCGCGGCGGTCTGCGGTCTATAACACAAGCTGACAAGTGCGAACAGGACTCTCTCCCAGCCTGGGAGTCCCAGGGAGCCTGTCCGGTGTCCGCGTGCCATACTTACTGCGGAACTTACTCAACCGCTTGTGTTTAATAATATACACAGAGGATCACGTAGGTCGTAGTACACTTTTATAACTATTTAGTTAACTTATTTTCTTCGTTCCTTAACAAATTATGTTAAAGTTTATAATATCCCTGTGTTTTAATGTTTTAAACAGAATGTTTTGGGTCAGTCAAATATAATCCTATATAACTCCTATATCAAATAAACATATCTAGCTGAAAGTGTATAGTGCGCGCCACATCGTGCGCTCGTATATCACCGCTCACCAATATTCCGGGAAAATTTATTTCTAAATAAACCATCGCTAGCCGTTCAAGTGTGAATGATAAACACTCGGAGTACACGCGGCGAGTATGTAGGCAGCCGGCAGAGGCCGCGCGAGGTGGGCCGGCCGCGGGCGCGGGGTACTTGTATGTTTATTAATGATGAACCTAACGCTCATCGCAAAGCGCCCCAAAGTGTTTCTTATTCATAGAATTTCGGGACTCCAGATTGTTGCCTACTTACTGACACGTCGCCGCGTGGGGCCCACCGACGGACAAAACTCTACTGTATTACCGCGCGGTAAGGATGCAATTGTGTGTTACAGTCAACGTGTATTTAGGACGTTTGTGGTGAAAGCGGGGACTTCAAAAGCAATTCAACTTTTCTACTTAGAAATATGTTTTTGATGAGCGAATTTCTGTATATGATCGGTAAACGTTAGGCGCCCTCCGGCGGGCGCGGGCCGACTCGCGGCGGGAGCTTATTGTTTCTTCAGCGCTCCGCAGATTATATCGTTATCGGCGGTAAATATTTAAATCAAACACCTTTTACGTCACTCGACGCCGGCGTCCCAGACTTAAATATTATGTGTTAGGATCGTTTTGTAGTGTTATGTATTTAAAGAATAGTTTTTGCTTGACTGCCAAATTGTCCTGATATAATTGGTCAGTATATTAGCGGCTGCCTGCCTCTGCCCACCCCCTGGCACACTTCACTTCAGACCTCGCGTTACAAATCAATATTATAATATTCCGCCTTCCCAATGGACTTCAAACGTCATAATTTCGTATAAAACCATCGGAAAGTTTCATTAATCCGACGCCATTAACGAAAATTAAAAAGTTGTGTTTGTGAGTGAGGCGCTAACTGCGTGCCAGCTCCAAATGTATGTACCGTGCAAGGATCGTGGATGGAGATACTAATATCATCATTTGTTTAACTCTAAACACACACATTACGTATTAGATCCTCGGAACTATAAACATTCACTCGCTTACATGATAGTGTTTGTATAGTATGCATGCATGAATAGTATTTTTTGAACTCGCGACCGACCGCTTCCTTTCTACTGTAATATTGATTGAAAGGTCTCGGTAAAACTTTAGGTTTTCTTTTACTTTTTAACAAAGATAATAACAATTCAACAATTAACTTTCTACGGAGCTTGTAAAGTTCGCGTTCTTACATCCCGAGTATTTTCACGCTGCGGCGGGACGACATTCTTCTCCGTTGCTATAATGGCAGGTGAATTAGTGCGAACCTTTATTAAGAGTAAACCATTGAATGAACAACGTGACGGCCAATGAACACATTTTAGCATCGTTTGTAAGTAAGAGGGTACTTCATATATTGCATCAAAAAGCCTTCTTCTTTATCATGTGATAAAGCAAGAAAGTTGAAATTCTTTAATCTATCAAAGTGCGGCGTAATGAAAAACGTGTTTCCAAAGTTTTTCGATTGTAATTCTAAGTCATGTTACAGGGGCTGGTTGGTCCGGAGGGCGCCGCGCGCCGGAGTGCCAACTACCCTCCTATTGTGTCGGGGAAGTGGTGCGGGATTCTTTTATGTCTTCACGATCATGTTTTACTTCTGCTTCTTTTGTCTTGAATTTAGCGGCGTTTGGTTGTTTATAAATACACGGGGATCTGCCGATGAATGGCATACAACATCAGTTAATACTGTCCGTCCGATCTGATAAGATTTACTCGATCACTGATTCATACGTCATCAGTCTGGAGCCGTCGATTCTATTAGAGAGCGTGTTCGATTTGAGGCTTAGCCGGCTGTGTGTGGTTCACTTAAGTCTTGAATAAATAAAATATAAAGATAAAAATCGGTTAATCAAAATAGATGGGATTGGAATTGTGGGGCTCGTAGCTATGTGGCTACCCCGCAGATCAGTCGATCTGCGAGGTTAAGCCGTGCTCGCCGCGGTCAGTCTTGTGATGGGTGACCGTTTTCACATGTCGAGACCCCACCGTGCTTCGGAAGGCACGTTAAGCTGTTGGTCCTGCGCCTGATCTCTCTCCGGTCGTGTCGGTCTACCGTCCCATCGGAGTATGAGAGTGAGGGAATAGGGAGTGCACCTGTGTTTGCGCGCATACTTGTGCACTATAATATCTCCTGCGCAGATGGCTAGTCTCAGCTGAGACAGGCCGCCGTGACCGAAATTCGGTCTGGAGGACATTAATACATAAGAATTATACATAGGTGTGTCACAGGTCATTGACCCGAACTAAGCCCCGTGGCACTCCACACCACAATAATATATTATATAAGAGTATAAACTTCAATTATTTCATAATTACATAATCGCTCAACAGGGCTACGGCTTCGGTGCTACGGGGCTACACTACTAGCTACGACATTACGCAATGTGCCGGTGCGACCCGTCCGGATTTAATGTTTAATTAATAATATAATATTAAACCTCTTTAGTTTCGCAGCGGTAGGTACTTACTAATGGTGTTCATGAACATGTCCGTTTGTACAGCCTAATTAGTGGAACTAATTTTAGGCACAACAATGCAAAGAAAGATAATATAAACGTAGTTTACAGTTTGTATCTACATCGTGACGGTGTAATGAAGGGAACCTGTTCTACGTGGGGATATGATAATGCAGTGGATTAATGGAAGGCACGATGACCAACTAATGTAGGACAGGCTGTACATAACAAGCATTTACTTGATCCGTGTAACTTAAGCTGGTAACCGACGGCATATAATTTAACTCAGACGAAGCAGGGGACAAAACATAGTTAATAATATAAAATTAAAGCTCTTTAGTTTCTCCAGTAACAGTACATAAGTACACGATAAAGCCCGCAACTCTACGCTGCTCGTAGCACAAACTCTTTGTCGTAGCGCGGCTCCAGTCTACGCTGCTACGGAGCTACGGAGGGACACAACGACAGCTACGAAATGCAAAAGCAAGATTATATTCTGAATAAAATTTCACTTAGTAGGGATCTCTAGCTGTGTGCTGTGTGTATACACTCTGTATGTGTGTTGTGTGTGCTTATTACTTTTTATGAAGGAATCATTGTTTTAAACGAGTATGAATATGTGGTGAGATCTGGAGTGGTGCCGGTCATAGCTCACCTGGCGGGGGGAGGATCTCACCCTTATGGAAGTGGTGTGGTAAAATAGCGGTAACCGTACTATCATACAAATAATCTCTGACTTGGTTTGTAGTTATAGCACCGTATATATGTTGATATACGTGAGACATAACCACTGGAAACAGAAAAGATATTGTACACCAAAGCCCTGGTTCAGTTCATCAGTCATATCAGCACTGATAGCTGTGTGGTAAGGCAGTTGGAATACCAAGTCGAAGGTTGCAAGTTCAAGCCCTGTCACGCACGTACTATAACTTAGTTATCAGTTGCTAAAATCGGTGAGGGAAAACATCGTGATGAAACCAGCGGCATACCTGAGAGATTTTTCAACGGTGTGTAAAGTCATGTCAGCGGCCTACGATACTTAAGTACGTCCGGCACACCTATTCCGAGTGGCTATTGGCACATGCCACTACGAAGAAGAAGACAGGAATGTAAGTTTCTTCTTTGTTCGATAAGTGGTTTATACAGTGATGTTATGACCTATTTTTATTAAGAACTCAATCATATCGACAACATTACACAGGAGTATTCAAGGAGCACGTGAGGGGCGGGGTGTGCGGGGGTGAAGGGGAAGGGGGGTGGCGGAGTGCGTCTCAATAAAATCTCCATACGTCGTACGTTTGATGTCGCCGCCGAGCGACGGAAGTGTCGCTACACGGCGGTGCTCATTATATCCACACACAGTACACATGTTACGAGGTATTTTACTACGACTCTACACCCGCGTTTGTACTATTTTATGGAGAATAAAATAAACTCCCGCGGTGTTCAACTAAGGGAACACGATTATTTCCTTTCATGGGAGAAGCCGCGGATGAGGCTTATGTCTATAAACCGGAAACGTGAACACACTGTATATACGTATTAAACGAGCATAATATGTAGATATAATAATGTTTGTTGTGCCACACGCAGTGAGCAGCCTGGCTGACGGTGGCGGTAACTACAGCCTTCACTACAGGTACACATCTAGGCACGGTGTGTGCTACACAGACACAGACTTACAGGTTATTTATTTAATTCTCCATCTTGTGCAACGTCACATATGTATGTCCTTCAAACAATATTAATACAAATCTACATAATTACATGTAGAAACGGTTTTAATTTACTGACTGGAACATTTTCACGTACCACTTGACGTGCGTAGTGCAGGTACCCAGGTAACTGATTACAAAGACTGTAACTGACTGTTTTAGCCTCTGTACCCACTGTGCACTGCTAGGTTAAGATCTCTGCACGGAGAGACAAACACTTTGCTAACTGCGTGTTGACTTCGCACTACGTACGTCAAAATGTTCCAGTCAGTAAATTAAAACCGTTGCTTCATAGCCAATTCTATCAACCATTGATAGAAGTTGGTGTACAGAAGTCAAGCGTCTTATAAGCGTATCAGAGTATACCTACACAGAAATAAACCAACACTGTCGTAAACACAAGACGAATAGGTCACTCGTGCATGATGTGCGTTAGAGTGCGCGGCTTGGTCAGGACACACACACACACACACACACAGCTCATATAATAATCAAAAACGAAGTTACAAACAAACAAAGCTCATGCCATGCAGCTCATGCAGCTCAAACCATGAGTTTTATGACGACCTGATTGGCGCAGCTGCTAAGCGATTGGACTGCTGCGCTAAGGGTTGCGGGTTCGACCCCCGCACGGGGCAAATATTTGTGCGTACCGCAGATGTTTGTCCCGAGTCTGGGTGTTTGTGTATGTGATATTTCTTGTTGGTGAACGCACCCACGACACAGGAGAAATTCCTAGTGTGGGGCGACGTTTTAAAAAAAATAATTATATAAATAAAATTAAAAAAAAATTCGTTTCATTCAGACTTATTAAGTCCATAATGTTGTGATTGTATTTTTGTTATGCTTTTGTTAATTTTAAAGATGTTTTTGTTAGTTACTTCGAGTTAGTTTCTGACCCGAAATAAACGTTTATTATAATTATCTTTATTATTAATGTATGTTTTATACGCCTTTGTTAATTATTATAACCTTGTTTATCTTTATCAATAATTATTTTATTATGGATCCAGCTTGCAGCGCTCCGTGCTACTGTAATATTAGCGTCTACTCCACATTCCTCAACGTACCAGGAGCCCCGCAGCACAGGCATTCACTGAGTACGGGCTCCTGTCTCATCTTTAACCTGTAATAAACTGAAGCTGTTATGTTGGTCACAGGCCCCCGGGGAGCCTCCTCAAGTTGTCAAAGAAACTGACTCCTAAATGTGTTTAGTACGCCTTGTTAGCCCTAGTCGTCCCGGAGGCCCTGCAGGACATATTAACAATAAAAATATGTCAGAATAAAGTTAGCTTAGTTACAGTGTCGCACTTACATGTTATGCAGCATGTGCTCATATTAAGCTTTTCAGGATTAAACGATTCCATGAATATGGTAAAATATTTCGTTATTAATTTAGCAGTAAGTATTATTAACTTTCTAACTCCAATAGTTATATTCATACAATAAAAAATATTTATGACATTTTAGACTTAGACATTTTTTTCATCATTTTTTTTTATACTTGCTAGCGTTTGAATCTTTGAACCTGCAACCTCGTGCATACAAATCTAGTATATTACCCACTAGGCTACCACGTTGCTTTGGCTAATAAATATGTTTTATCTGGGGGTCATTTAAACGTTCAAGTCATTTCTGTGAACTAAATAACGACATATACTCAGTGAACTCAGCGGGTAGGCAAGTTCGTCATCAACTAGCTGATTGGCGAAATATTTGAGCACAATATAAATATATATCTCCCGCTAGAAGTCAAAGGAAACCTAGGATTAAGTAATGAGGACAGCGGCAGCAGCGCTTCCCGCGGCGAGTCCCGCGGCTAGTCCCGCAGCGAGCAGCGCCGCGCGCCGGCACTGCAACCAGGTCTGGTTGGGCGCGCGGTGCGCTGCGGTGCGGTGCGGCGACTCGGCAAACATTCGTGTCCTATTCCAAGCGCGACTGTACAAAGCTTTGCCAATGACTTTAGTCTCTTTGAGACGAGACATCCGCCCGGAATGAACAACGTGGATAAGACCACGTGACTTAGATCTCCACTCGCTCGCCAGTCCGCCCGTGCGGTTGGACGTGTAGTTCCAACGTGCCACTTTGGCTGGTTAAAAAATGTATGACACTCAAAGTGGCGCGAAGTGCAGCTTCAACATCACGACTCACAGACAGTACGTACAACAAATAAAATATGAGTATTCGGAAATATAAATATATGATCCGCTGTCCTAAGAACGAAGCCAGCCGAGACTGCGCTATGGCCTTGTTGTAACATAAACATAACATAACATCACGCCTGTATTCCCCGATTGGGTATGCAAAGGTGAACATATAGTACACCCACATTTCGCCAGTTATGTTGTAAGTCCCAATGTAATAGGGGGCGAGCCTATTGCCATCAACCGGGCACAAATCTAGACTCCGTGCTGCTACTGAGAATTACCTAATGGAAAACTCAGTAACACTTTTGCCCGACCCGGGATTTGAACCCAGGACCTCTTGCTCAGCAGTCGCGCTTAGCGACCACTAGACCAACGAGGCAGTCAGCGTTGTTGTATTTTGCGAATAATGAAAAGAATACTTACCAAGTCTGGGAATCACCGAACTGTTCATAAGAAACAAAAGTTATTCAAAGAGCTTATTATTTATTCTCCTTTTATATGATTAATATATTTCAAATATTAGAAATTCCAAGATGAACACAATTCTTATTGTGTTCAAGTGACTTTATTGAACTTGCTTATTTTAAAGAATACCTGATTATAATATATGATAAGAGCTAACCTTTTATATTGTTAATCAAATCAAATAAAAAAATATATATTGTAAACATAGGTAAATAGGTTCTTAAAATGGCGCTATGTTTTGGCAATATTAGGCGCACAGAATTCTCAAATTACCGTGTATCTTTAGAGACAAGTCTGTATAGGTCGGTTGATGAGTGCTGATATAAGAGGCTAGTCCTGTCTGCGATAGTCCCGCCTGTGCTGAAGTGCGGAGGATTCGCAGCCGGGCGCGGTGTTCCGTTTAATTAAGTTTAATTCGCGTGCCGGCACACAGCGTGGCTCGCGCGCGCCGCCGGGTGACGCTGTCGGCCACCAGCTGCCCGCCGAGCGCCGCGTGTTGCCTCCTTGTCGTAATTATTTCAGATTTTATCAGATCTTAATTAGTGCCCTGAAATTAACGTAGCAGGCTAATACTAACTAACAAAATTACTTGAATAATATCCTGTACATGTGTTACTTGGGGTTTATTGAACTGCAATTGATTAAATCAATTGGATGGTTTGTACATGGACACGAACAAAGCTTCTTGTAAGTTCGGTTCGCCACAGGATTCACTAGCCGTCCTCGGTTTGTCGTCTAAACTCGAAAACCAGTTCATTAGGACTCACTGGACTTCTTCTAGTGTATAAAGTCCGGGTCCTTGTTTGATTACAGTGTGAACATGGTGGACGTACTGCAGCTTGCAGCTCATCGCAGCACAAATAAAAAGAGTTATTATTTCCTTTATTTAAAATACTACCTATCAATTATATTTTTAAATATATATTATGTAAAAAACAGCAAAATAAAAAAATGAAAAATAGTCGCCAACGGGCAACGGTGTCAGGGTCCTAGCTGCCGGCGGTTAGGGCTCCAGAGAGAGGAACCTCCTGACTATGCGCGCCGTGTCAAGGAGTACCACCTTCTGCATCAAGCCCTTAGCCGCCTAACGCGAGCCTCTTAAGATGGTGATCGAGGTTCTTGGCCATTAGGCCATTGACCGCAACAACTATTGGTACAACGGTTCAATCCACCTCCCACATGTATAGCACAAAACTAAACATCAATACAAACCGATCAGAAACTCGTCTCTTATACTTTGTCAATGAACCAATCCCCAACGTAATCATTTACAGATAGTTCCTCTTCGAGATTAGAAATCACCGACCACAACATAAATGTTTCGAAATTCAATAAACGGAGCGTTCGTCCCGCAGATAATAATGACGTGTCCCACTCACTGAAGAGAAAGCTCTCGAGAGTTATATATTATAGCTATACTTAATAGCCTCAACTAATAGGGTACAGTCACGACCTTGGGATCTTAAATGGTTCGTACAATAGGACGACGGACGACGGCGAGGACCTCTCCATTATGATACTATGATTCATCTGATGTCTCACCCCGACCTTTAACATCAACCAGTCACTACGACACCCTCACGCTGGGCACCTCCCGTTATGTAAGCTTCAGCTAATTAGTTTATGTTTCAGATTTTGGATAACATATCTGGAATCTGAATTATAAACAAATTGTTCGTTGACCGTGTTTTAATTAGCGACACACAAAATGACCGCAGCCGTTTAATTAAAGGCTTATAATGAAACCGCGACTGTTGATGTAGTGAGAGTCAACAGAGTTGTTTGTAACATGTATTTACAGTGACACCTCGCTGTGACCTGTTACAAAATATTAAATCTAGAACACATACAATTGAATGACTAACAATAACCAAGCGTTGTATACATCCTTATGTAACCTCGCATCCTTTTATTGAATGCATCGGACTGATCTTGGTTAAGCGCGTGTTAATTAATTAGCACCTCGTGTGCACGCGGCGCGCAGAGATGTTCGTGCACAGTGACGTCACCGCGGGCAGAGGACCCTGCTCGAGTGCGGGGCACGCGCACGTCACCGGGGCCATGTACTTTATACGTGCGTGAGGAATTTATAACATCGCGCTTTATTTCCCAGAGGGTGAGCTGCTTGATACTGCCATGTTGTATCGTTAATAACGGTACTGACGTACGAGGGGTGAGTTATCGCCGTCGTCCAGCCCCGGTCCTGCGGCGGATGGTCACTCCCGTCAGGAGCGCTCATCAATCAAGTGCGCTCGCTCCGATCGGAGGCCCAATGAGTCGGACATAAGTTCCAATAATTATTCCGTGACATGAATGGCGCGAACCATGATATGTGCGAACGACAACAGAACAAATACCGCGGCGTAATGAGGCGCGAGTGATTACAAGCGGGACACGCACTGCGCAGCCGCCGGGCCCCGGACTGTGTCCGGACCACGCGTGACAGATATTAACGACTACTTATTATTATTGCGGAGGGTCATCGTTTATTAATTGGGGTGCAATAGAAAAGCTTGCCGAGTGTGTCGGCTCCTCGCGTCGGTACCAACTAGCTGACTCGACACTATGTACGATACAACACGAGTGATTGTTGTACCGACAGGATACATAAATGATGATAGGCTATGCTAGTGGAGCCTGTGGTGTCTCTGCGTTACTCTGATGATTCTGGTGAAGATTCCCTGACTAATAATGACTAAACTATCCTCTTATCAGACAGAGGACCTTTGATAAATAAAGATAAAGAAGTGATTTTAGTTACAAACTACAACGACGGCGCAATTGCCTCATCGATATTGTCTGCTATGTTGTAGCCTCGTAGCATACATATATATGTATGTAATTGCTACGTCGTAGCAAACGTAAAGACAGTAATAACAATGACCGCTCCCTTCTCTCATCACCAAAAGAAAGTTCATACTCGTAGGTATACCTCCCGGATATGACAAAGTGCACTTATAACAGACAAGTGACCACATCTGTTACTTACCATACTAAGGATAATTACATAAAAGAAGTGACGCCATTTTATCGTGTAAATGTGACCAAGTACAGATATCGTCTAGCAAGTACTTTTTGAATACCTCGTGACGTCATCGCCCTGTCCGCTGGCCGAGCGTGCGGCTTGCGCGGCTCGCGCGGCGTGTCTCAGCTGGTGCCCGCGCTGCCTGCGGCTGTACAAGTACCTATAAATCTCGTTGAACGGTCGTGCGTGTCGGTGTACTGATTTATTGCTGCAAAGGATTTTTCAATTTAGAATTCTCACTGCGCGAGGCGCGGGCGCACTAACAAGATGTACATATATTATAATCGGCGAGCGCTCGCGAGGAATTTAGACGTCTGGTGTGCACGACGTATATCAAATCACTACATAGTATAAAACAAAGTCGCTTTCTCTGTCCTTATATCCCTATGTATGCTTAAATCTTTAAAACTTCGCAGCGGATTTTGATGCGGTTTTTTTAAATAGATAGAGTGATTGAAGAGGAAGGTTTATGTGTATAATAACATCCATTAAATAGTGGAGAAATACTGTTATTTTTGAATGACATAGGCTATATATTTTATACCCGTGCAAAGCCGGAGCGGGCCGCTAGTACATTATAAAATATTAATATGACTATAGAACATAATGAAAAAACATGTATTATGTTAATAATTACTAATAACACTGGCTCGGTTGCCTCGTGCCATCTTATCTGTATGTGCGTTTGACATGGATACAAAGTATCACATCCAACAACGCTCAGACAAAAATACTCATTGATACAAATCACACAAAATCTATCTCGCCGGTAATTCCACGATGATTACAACGCCTGTATGCTGGTAGAATGTTATCTTTGTATATTTGGTTCCGATACAGACTGCACTTCAGAGAGAAAATGATACGCAAAGAGTACAAAGACAATATGTTCCCGACCTAATGAACCGTGAGAGCTCGTTACAGCCGGCTCGTGAGCAGCGGAAGTAGTAACGTGACGCCGCTGCAGCCTGCGAGGACAGCCGTGGGACTATGACCGCAGGAACGCTCTACATACTAATTTTCAAATGTTTTAAACGTGTGTAAATTAAAGACACTAACACATTTACATGCGACTGTAATTAATATTGTTGCAATTTAATTAAGGCACATATTACGCGCGCGGGCGTTCTTGCTAAAAAGATTCCTATTAAAAATGACTTAGATTGAAGTCCCAAGTATAATTGAAACACGCTGCTCCCCCCCCCCCACCCCCATCTCGCGCGCCAAGCGCCCCGCGCCCCGCGCCCCGGGCTCACTGCTCACTCGCTGTAAACTGGGATTTAAAGTGTTTTATTCAGCAGATAGTTAGTTGTTTTAGTTACCGACCACAGCTTCGCAAAACGTTATTAAGAGAAGGGAACTACCGGCGCACCGCCGCGCGCCGCTCTGAAACATTTTAGTAGCCCCGAGACACGGGCATCTTGATCCCTACTTGATTATCACGAATCGCAGCGTTTATGATCTGTATTTTTACTTAACTAACGCAACGCTCGCGTTTGTTCTAGTCAAAGTAGTTCAAAGTCTTGAGATCCTCTAACTGTAACCGTAAGTGCCTCTACTGGTCTTTTTAAATGGAGGGTGTAATTGTTTGTACTTCATTATGAGCATGGCTTTTTTATTCAAGTAAATAAAGCTTAGTAATTCGCTACTTTAACACATTATATATTTAACGCTTAAACATTAAAATTGCAACTGCGACTCAGAGCTACCAGAAATGGCGTGTGTTCGTGCATGTTATGTTCCATATCTATACTCCTGGGACACAATGACATTTAAAGGAAACTTATAATAAGTTATTAGGTCAGCGTTGGTGCGCACGAAGGACGCATTGCAGGGAATTAAAGTTGTCATTCTTACGATGCAGCGATGCCAAGCTGGGAGGTAGGGTAGGTTTATTTGGCGGTATGTATGTGTCATAATATACTATAATACATTTCACGCCTGAATCCTGTTCGTAACCTGTTTTATAATTACAAAGGCTTCTCAAGAAGTGGATAGCTTCGGTCCGATCACAGGTGCGTATATACAATTCAGTAGCACGCGCGGTGAGCCGGGTACAAACACTCGTATCGGTTGTTAGTGACGAGTGTTGCGTGTATGGCTCTGTATAACCTTACTTAACTCTTTGTAGATCGCGTTCACATGACAAATTAATTTTTACTTTTAACTGAAGTAATTTGAAAACTTATGTACCTTATGCCTGTAACGTACTCTATTACATAATATATACCTTATAGTATAAACCGGTTTTATAATAAAGTAGATACTTGTTTGGGGTTATGTCTAGTCTTGTATACAGTTATAGGTATATATATTTTATTTGTTAGCGTCACTCAATGCTTGAAAACGTGTTACTATATTTCGTAATTATGTTAAGTCGTCAGTGTCACCTCCAAGCCAGCTGTGTTGTTGCGAGGCGGCAATGATCTGGACACAACACCGTCGGCCGCTACAACCTCATCTGATATATTCTGCTAATACTCACACTAAAAATGTTCTAGCGGGGTAACGGCCGTATCCAGCCTGTACTGTAGCTATGTGTGTGTTTGTGTGTGTGTGTGTGTGTGTGTGTCCCGCGCCCTCCTGCGTGATGGCGCGGCCGTGACCTTAGGGCAGCCCGCGTCGCGAGGGTCACGTGGGTTGCGTGCCCTTTACTGTCGGTCTCTCTGTAACGACCGGGTTTAACAACTTAATTGAGAACCTTCTTATAAGGGTCCGACCCGCACTGATTTGATTCTCACACTTCCTTACTTTTGATGGAGCGAGTACATAGTATATATTGCACTGCTATACTCGTACCTACTAAGAGTTTTATGTACTTTGTCGTCAATTCGCTAATGTAAGTGTTGGCAAAAGTGTCTCAGCGTGCGCTGACTTTTTGTTAGTCAGTTATTTAATACAAACGTTAGATGATTAGTAACCGGTAACGACAAACTATTATTTGTTTTAGTTAACACAACCCCACTGTAAGATAAACGTCGTAGCGTTGGGTCGCGTGTGCTCGGTATGTGTAGTAGGCGCCGAGCTGGCACTCCGTGTAAATATAAATAAACGTAAGTCGCAGCAGACGCCGCGCAAATAGAGGACAACGGACCGTTTAATACCGGCAGTCGTCCTCGCTGCAGTTTCAAACAAATGTGAATGATTTTTGTATAATTTCATTAGCGCGGCGGCTGGCGAGATGCCAGCTTCTCGGATTAAGGTGGTGTCGCGCGCGCCAGTGCAGCGCAGAAGGACCACTTTGAACACGCTTCTAGTGTTGGTGTTCCCTGAGGCGGCGCCCGAGCTGAGTGCCTGGACTAAGAGTGTGTAACAGTGGACACGCCCACTGGCCACACCGCCGCCGTCATCACCGAGCGCGCATTATGTCACCACCTCATGAATAAGGCCTCCATTTCAGTGCAAAACTAGACGCGCATTTTTGGTACATCTAGAGTTATTACTAAGTAATACGCCTGCTTAACATTTTAAATCATAAAGCCCGGTTTGGTACGGCGAGCGTTATTGCAGGATATAGTTGGACGCGCGCCTTCTGCGTGGGCCGTGCAGTGCGTCCGGCGGGCCGCGCCGGCTGGACTCCTGCCAGCTCTGCGCCTTAAACAAATTTACTCTTGGCTTTGGGCGACGTAAGTGTGCCTAACGACGCGCCGGACAATGTGCACTGCTTCATACGACTCCCGAGCCGCCCTCACGTACGTTGAACACGTCTCCAGCACGAGCTAAGTGCTCCTAATATTCTGGCCCATTGTTTTTCTTACATCTCACAAACATATTACTCACTGACAAATATATTACAGTTGTAGTTCAGTAGATCCAACTAAGCGTTCTTAATACTCATTAGTTACTCTTATTGTCGCCTGTTTTACTGAAAATATAGTTTCACCCATTAACGGCAATAAGCAAGTCCACAATCACTAGGTAGGCTTGAGAGTACAACGGGACCATTCCAAGTAATATCTGTATACACCCGGAGGTGCCGTGACGCTGTAAACCAATATAATGTGCGGAGCGGCCGCGCCACGTGACGCGCATGTATATGTGCTTGTTCCATTACCAGGAACTACTTTCGGTTGTTGGTCTTGTTGGGAGGCGGATGGCTACTCACTAAATTGTCGCGCGCCGCGTGACTCAGTGTATGTATACCACATGTGAAGGTGACCTAATGGCCGGCCAATTATTAACTAATTAAAGTAGTCGTTTCTGCACGCCATACATAAGATAGCCCCTAAAACGCCAATTCTTCACTACACTAAGGCCCTATACTAAGTCGAAGACTACGTTTAATGATAGATGTTGGTAAGTAACTAATTATTTTCTTTTTGAACAAACTGTTTAAGTTCATCAACATTAATTCTATCAACAAGTACCTTCGTGGTACAATCAGCAGTAAAAGGAAAATTAAATTATTAAACATACAATTAACTGAAGAACTAATCGATACATAGTATGAAGTTTTAAATATACTTAGATCATCATCAGGACTCTGTTATAATTAGCGACTTTTACTTTGTATATTTCTATCAATTATTCGAAACTAAGTTTCTTAACTTGTTGAGCTACGTCTGTGACTGAATGTCTATCTCATCATCTACCTACATGTGACGCTCAGACTTGACTCTTTCAAATATTACATAAATTTGAGTCTCACAATATGATATCTAGCTTTCATCTTAAGTGCAACGGTGGAGTGCTTCCCCAGTATTTCAGCGACAGTGGCAGTGTGCAGTGACCCCGACACACTCGGCGCGCACGGCGGCGCAGTCGAATACTACTTGAAGCGTCGGGAAACATATTTACTGAGCGGCACACGTATATGTTAAAAACTTGGAGATCGTTTGTCCCGCGCCTGGGCTCCAAAGACGTGGGGGGGGGGGCGACTTGTGCCGACTGCTGCGACACCGAGCCGCCGCCGCGCTTAAAAATGTTCCGCAGCATGACACGAAATGTAAGTTACATTGCAGATTACCACACGCCAATGGGAGCACTTTAAAAGAATAAATAAGTCAGAACGATATACTTGTAAACAAATCTTATACCATCATGTTGCTTTAATTGTACCTCAAAAAAATATTAAAATAACATTTTCCTGCTCGATAGGGTACAGATTAGTCTCTAGAAGCACTAACTTATTTGTTTACTGCGCTCTTGCTTGTCAAATTTAATCACATCAAAATTATGCCTACCTTTTTAAAATAATCATTGCAACCAATTCTATTTTCATTAATTTCTGGTGTAACCTCTATCTCGCGTCATGCTGTTCTGTTCTGCCTGAACTGTCGCGGAAGACGTCGAATTGTTTTGACATGTTCAGGAGTTTTATAGTTCGTTGACTCCCTACGAAACAGGCTTAAGGGGGAGGGGGAGCCACTGGTGTGCAGGGGGTGCGGGGTGAGGCTCGCATGTCACGGATGCAGCGTGTAAACAGTTTGATCGTGAATACCAATTGGCAGAGCTCACCCGCCTCCGCCACCACGCACCAGGCAGGCTGGGCAGAAGACCAACACAAGCACGATGTGTTCTGTGGGTGACGAGAAATAGACATCGTAAGACGCAATGCTTTGCGACACCGGCTGAGACACGCGGTGCTACACTTTACATCATAATGTGAGGTATGTGTACGTATGAATGTAACATAGTTGTTTGTGTTGTTCTGTAGGTTATTCAGTGTGTCGTGTTTGTGGATATAATTTAAATCGTATTAGCGCGTGAGAGCGGGCAGCTGGCGCGGCCGCGCACGCCACCGGCGCATTACCCGCGCCGGCGCCGGCCCGCTCAGCCCCGCTATTGTGGGACTACAAAGCGGCTTGCAGGACTACAGGGTGGGATCCATCCGTCAGGCGGACACCGGCCGGCTTGATACTTAGCTGAAAGAAGTTGTGTCCGAATAACTTTATAGCTATACTTGTTTGACTCGAGTCTGAACTTATTTTTAATGTCGTATTGTTGTCGTCGTGTACATTTATTCCCAGGAAATTGTTAATGACACTGGTTTGGTTAAAATTCGCATAATTTAAATTGCAAAGATGTAACCGCGTTGTGGTTTCAAATAAGAATATTATTTTCTTAAGCTGGATTATTAAAAGGCTTAGCATTGAGGGACAGAGCAGCCACTGGTCTTCACAGCTCTACCCTATTTAACCAAAGCTATGTTATTATACGCACAACTCGCCGCCTAATAAACCTAAATGATACATGAACAATAAATTGTACTGGCCGTACGTTTCTGTAATGCGTTGCCTTTAGCTATAAGACAAGCACAAACGATAGCTTCTTTTAGGACATTAGTTAAGAATCATTTCTTATCTAATTAAACTAATTTCTTAATGGTTACTGTATTTTTATGTAGTTCTATCAACAGCGTATTTATTGATATTTACTATATACGTATAAATATATATACATTATTATATGTATTTTTTATATATATGTATCTTGTTTAGACTCTCATCTTTAAATTATTTCGTAACTATTTTATTGTAATCTACGTACTGCTGTACACCACTGACTATTTTTACAATTTCTTACATTCTGTCCTTCCAAAGGTTGCCTGGTGGATATCGCTTTAAGCGATAAGGCCGCCATGGTACCCACTGCATTAACGATAATGTAATAAATTAAGTATAAGACGTGTATTTTATGGTGTACAATAAAGCATATTCTATCTATCTATCTATTGTAAACCCAAAGAAATTACCTTCAGTTGCCCTCAGGGACTATAATATGCTGCAATTTATTCCGAAAAGCCAACCATTAGTGTTATAATAAATAACAAATTACTGTATCGCATGGTGTGTTCTAATTACATGCAGATAACTGTTTCAAGGCATGTTGTAGTGTGTGCCTTAATTTTTGCCCCGGAATAACCCGCGGACGAGTTTAAAACTGTCCACAAATAGAACCATTATCAGATCAAACTGTTGGGTATAACTTAGAGAGTGCATTGTATAATGCTCGAGACGCGCACACAGCCGGCCGGCCGTGACGGGCCGCGGGCGAGCGGGCCGTGCTGTGTGGCCGGCGCGCGGCAGAGACACGCAGCCGACGTCGTTTCACGGTTGTCTAATAACTGTTCATTTACATATTTAGGTATTCTAGCAGGTAAGTACTTAGTACTTAGTTGTTCCTGCAAACTTTACACATTGAAATTAGCTCATTGTCAACTACTAATGTAATTTTTTTTTAAACTTGCTTTATTTTCCTTTGTTGACGCATAATTAAACACTTTGTAAACTTACTATTTTATATCATATTTAGTTTAAAAGTGTGTTTCACTTGTAGTTTCTTGATGCTTCTTGTCCATAAAAATAACATTTTTCCACCAGTACTACTAGCATCTTGAGTTTGACGTTTCATAAGCGCTTGTAATCAGATTTAGTAAGATATGAAATAAAAACATTCTGAATTCGATACACATTTTATTGGCCACGAGGTACAACTATTTCTTAGCCAGTTTACACAATTATCTTTCATAAATATTAAAACGTTTTTTGTGATACGGCTTATATACTTTAGGCTACAAACAAATACAAAAATATTTATATTAAGCCTGTAATATTGTAACGTGTTTTTACCGATGTACTACCTTAAAATAAGCACAAATACTGTCATGGCACGTGACGTCACCAGGAGCAGACGTCGCGCCCTCACAGTACCACCATCAGCGGGGTTTACGACGTGTATCGACGTGGGGGGTGTGTACCTTGCTCATATTAAATTTAATTACACACAGGACGCTTATCGCAATTATTTTTTATGACCCGGGTTTGTGGCCATCGTGTGCTCAGTAATGTCTCATTTTGTCGCGTTTTAAAATACGCACAATTAGGACGAGAACAAATATACGACTTCCGGCAAGCCTGTACAGGTACACAACTGTTTGGATTTGGAACATATAATATCGACAGGACAGGGTATGGACACCTGGCAAGACGCAATGATGACAGGTGAGGTGAGCTTGTGACTGATGTCGGCCGTCCGGCAGCGAGGTGGGCAGGTGACATCGTAGCCATAGTCGGTGGTACCTGGATGAGGCGGGCTCGGGGGCCGGGAGGCTGGCGCTAAGAGAGGCATGTACCTAGCGGTGAGGTAAGCCGGACTGCGGATGACGAGAGACGTTCTGAGAGCTAGATATCAATACAAAATCTCTCCATATTAGTTCAAACAGTCTCCAACACAGGATAGTAGCAACCAACAGAGGCGTCAGAAACAATGATCAATCACGAGAGCGAGCAGCCCGCAGGCCGCGCCGGCGAGCCGCGCCTGCACCTCTCCGGTAACTGTCATAATTGTAGTTGGTGAACTGTCTTCAGCCAGGCGCGCGACAACAAAGCGGCGATTAGTGAGCATTCACGTTGGACGGCGGCCGGCGCGGGGCCGGTGCGGAGCCGGTGCGGGGACAGTGCGGGGACAGTGCGGGGGCGGCGCGGGGACAGTGCAGGGGCGGTGCGGGGACAGTGCTGGGGCGGTGCAGGGACGGCGCGGGCCCGGCGCGGGAGCGGCCGCACAATGCCTCGTTAGCAGGTGCGCGCTGACGCCGCCGCGCCGCTGCGGTCACGCCACATTGCCACCTCGCCCTAATTTTCTGGTGAGTATTGTCACTTCAGCTTACATGGCTCGACACGAGTTTGTGTGGCAATTAGTTTGTAACTCCACATCGCTCAGCCGGGCGCATAATTCACAGCTTTTTATGTTAGTAGATTCTCAAAGGCAGATTCAAAATAACAGAATCTTAGTTGAGACCAAACTAACACCGCTGATGCCGTCTGGATTATTAATGGAAACAAAATACTTCTACTGCTAGTTTCAAACAATTAGTACAAGCTCGTGTAATATTTCTTCTAAGCACACAAACAATAAGCATGCCTAATTTGCCTTTAATATGAATCATGTAATATTTTCCTATTTTCATATAAACAAGCTAGAGTTAAGGATTTATTATTAACAATACATAGGTATACACTCCTACAAAGATCAGTATCGCGTTCGTAGCGCTGCGTAGCCGCGTAGCTCGCATGTCTACAGATCGTAGCACATGCATGGTTTATTTGCTGCTGATAAAATATTTGTTTAGCGTCTATATAGTTACTACACAATCCCATTACTTATAACCTTAGGTGTAACCTATATATTATAATATAAAAGGCATATTTTATTTACTCAAATTTGAATAACCGACTACCGACTTTTTTTTAGGTTATCGTTTTAATTCTCTTATAAGAGGTTTGCAATAGCATATCACATACGCAAACATCGAAATTGAAAACCAATATCTGTGGACGGTCAACATAAATATAATAATTGTTTCCACAACAATCTAATACATATTGTGTATTGGTGAACCACGCTCAAACACAGGACTGTAACAAAGGGAGATAATGTAATCTTTGATATAAAACTTAAAACAATATAAACCTCACCATTGAATAATGTTATCGTAGAGTGCGACAGATGGTGATAAGAAATCCTTATTGTAAACCGCTCAGCGGCGGTCACTGAGGCTCCGGTGAGCGGCCACTGATGACTGTCGTCACACGCGCGACCAGACCTCCGCGACGCACCTGCTCCGTGACGACACACTTTACATGCCGCTTTCTTTATCATAGGTTCCGTCATCGGTTGACTAAAGGTGAAACTTTAAAACCTTTATTTTCGGACAATATTCAGCAATGTTCGCCAAGTACCTAACAACATGATCCGTTCAACAAATCATGTTAGTCGGTAGTCAAGTCTCAACAAAGTTATCCAACCTTTTCAGATTCACCCTCACAAAGTTACGACCGACGAGTGTAGATCTAGTCTATGCCTCCAGCACTGTTCAACTTTTGTTCTCAGATCACTTCAAGGCTCTACGTCTAAGTTTGAGAAAGATTCTTGCCTTTAGTATTTCATCTCCTTGGTACTCGTACATCCTTCATAAATAAACGCGACATAAAGTTATATTATCGTTTCAAATGTTTGTACATTAGTGGATCGTGCGCTCTGTCATTACGACCATATATTTTAAAATTTGAAAGCGTCAAATGTGTCAACACTGGAGATACAGCCTCGGCGCAGCACACCACCTCACCACAGCCAGTACCAGTTGCACCAGCCCGACACGTCCCGGCGCCGCCCCGCGCGTGTCTTGCGGCCCATCCACCCTCCTGCTGATGCCCTCGCCCACAGCTCAGCGCACCAACACTCGTAATACAAGGTAAATCCGGGCCGCTCGTAAAAGCGCTCGTTCCACAGACTATTTTAACGGTTCGATCGTATATTTTATCGTTCCCAAACTTCTATTGAACTTTTATGTCCCAATTGACGTCAATGAAATGTTCCACTTGGATTTATTACGTGTCAACATTATATATCTGAAAATTAAACCGCTTATACGTTGCGGGCAGCGTGAGGTACTCCCAATAGGTTGTGTATTTTATAGCACTCATGGTATTCATTAAGTTAGAGGAAAGAATGTCTCCTGTAGCTCTCGTCAGTGCGCAGACAAGTATAGATCAAATGAACACTATTCTCTAGTAGAATGTAACCCGCGATCCTTAGAGGCCGTTCCGTTGGGTCGTCAACATGGCACGAAGCACAAAGATTACATACACTTATAGTGTAGGTTTGATTCCCTGTCAAAAGTAATGAAGTTTGACGCGGGTCGTAGCACGTATGGCTGGTATATTATAGTAAACAAAGGGCGCCTGCGTACCGGCTTGGTGAGTCAGGCCGAAGTCAATTAATGTGAGGCTAACAGAGGCAGGTCTAGGCTGGGTGTGACGCCTAGCGTGGAAGGTGTGGCGCGGGGCAGGGGGCGAGGGTGCAACCTAAAGATATCATGCTATTTACTAAGATATCACACTAATATTATAAAGGTAATGTTTGTTACCTCTTCACGCTAAAACGGCTTGATCGATTTTGCTTCAATTTGGTATGGAGGTAGATAAATTGACGTCACAATTACATGTTCATTTAGCGATCGGCCGCAATTAGTCGTTAGTTGCGGTCGCCGATCTCCGGCCATGCTCGCGGCCCCCGGGACACGCGTCACTATAACGTGGCACGAGGTTGGTGCTCGGGGCTGACTGCTACATTTACAGAGGTTCTGGTTGTTTTCCACGTAGAGCACAGTTTAACCCGATGTCAATTATAATAATTCCTCCGCCTGGTATCTATCCTCGAAAAACATGGGCCAGGTAGATGGTGATTGGCGAGTCTTGTTCATAATAATCGACTGCTGGTTTTCTATTATTAATAAGGGAATCTACTGAAGTGCTTCAAGCAAATTGTATGGGATTTGATGTTCCTCGATAGCTCTGCCACCCATACTATTAGTCAGTGAACAGTTTGTGCGTGAACAATATTGAAGGTGCATGTGGCGGGGACCCGCGCCGGGTGGGCGCCAGTGGTTCGCACATGTGCCGCGAGCCCCACCACCGATGTCGGCGGCGCGCGGCGTCACCACCGACGTACTAACCGCTCTGATTAGTTGCGGTGTGCGGGTGGGGCGTCCACTTACGCACACATTACTTTGAGGTCTGTTTATTTGTAATGCTACACTATTAATGCACAATGACCCAATCAACTGCCTAAGTGCGGACCTGAAATATCCAGAAAACTAACTATTAATACTGGATATGTCTTGAACTGTGGGACGTTTACTACAAACAAAGTACATACAGACCATGTTGTACTGACAACGGTACTGAATCTAATCCTCTACAATACAATGATATCAGTTTCAATGACTTGGAATAGGAATACTGGATCTAATAACTTGATACCAATCCGATCGAGCGGTATCAGAAATGGAGTAGTGAAGCTTAATGAAATTGTACGCTCATCTAGAAACCGACTGACTACAGCTGTTACAGGCCTAACCATAGTGACACAAGACATCTGCCTAAAGTGCCTAAAGTGACACTTCGCCTTGTTTATTTAATCGCCAAGTGAAAGCCTGTGAGAGCTGACAACCCGCCGCTTAACATCGTGCTGAACACGCGCACACTCATGCTCCACCTTCTTGAATCTTTATTTAGAACGGCCATAGAACTTCTTCATGTTAAGTGTGAGTTGCACATGAAGTTAGAAAGGCTTAATCTAAGAAGCAAGTGGCATGTATGATGTAGAGCTACCCTCGCTGAGCCCTGGAGACTGTTACACTACTGCTATGATCACGGTACTGATGCGCTTATTAATTAGGAAGTACCTATAACGTTTAGGTAATGAGCCGCTAACCACAACGGTCGATGGTTTCAGTGAGTGTGTGTCTTTAGATGGGTGATTTATATTTTAATGACCTAACGATCTACTATGATTTTATTGTAATATGCTAGTCATATGTATATCTTTCACTATATGAGAAGAGGCCTTTGCTCTGCAGTGACACATTTTCACACATAAGATAACAATAATATAAGAGCACAGTCATGTTTCCAATTTGACATAAGTAAGCCCGCAACACAACATTTACACACAACTATACATAAACTGTCACTGTGACAGGAAAAATAACGAATTAGAAGTGGAAAGAAGAGTACAACAAACGTGGAACAAATACTGGAGTTTAAAGGAAATTTTCAAAAGCAACTTTCCTATAACCATCAAAACAAAAGTTTTGAACTCCAGCCTCCTACCGTGCTTGACATACGGAAACCAGACGTGGAAATTCACTTCTAAACTAAAAAATAAAATCATTACTTGTCAACGGGGACTAGAGCGCAGCATGCTAAAAATAAAGAAATCGGACAAAATAAGACACAAAAAAATAAGAGCAATAACTAATGCAACAAACGCATTGACATATGCACAGAAACTGAAGTGGAAATGGGCAGGACATGTCGCGAGGCTTAAAGACAAGAGATGGACCCTAAAGGTGACTTTTTGGAAAGGCCCTCAAGGTAAAAGAAGCAGAGGAAGACCTTTGACACGTTGGGAAGATGAGATAACTAGAACAGCCGGCCCAAACTGGAAACAAACTGCACAGGACAGAGACAATTGGACCTCGTTGGAGGAGGCCTTTACCCAATATGGGGTTCCTGCAGATAATACTCAGTAAAACTAAATAGTAAAGTTAACGTAGGTATCGGGTAGTTAATAGGTAATTCAATAAGTAATAAAAAAAATAGTTAAGTGTAATAAACATATATATATAAGTAAGTAAAATAGTCAAAGAAATATAACATAACGGAATACAAATATATTGTATATGTATAGCTAAGTATATAAACATAGTTAACTTGTAACATAAAATGTAAATGTAAGAGTAGGAAATTAAAGGCTTTTTCATTTTTTTATTTTTATTTTCATTTATTTTATTTTATACATAAACTAATGCGCAATACTTTACAACACAATACCCAATGTTTCTTCGACAAGTTTCAGTCTTCACATCAATGAAGTCATAATTATTACTAGAGGTGTCCGTGTGTCCCGGCGGCGGCGCCGCTGATACAAAAACCGAGTAATTATCTTAAAATGAGGTAGAACTCGTTGCCGTTGCGTTCCTAATTCTTCCAAAGTAAATTAGAGGGCGCTGCGAGCGTGTGGCGCGATAATTAGCGTCGTGAGGAGAATGACGACGTGCTGACACGCAGCGAACAGCGCAGAAGGCCAACTTACCGCACGGAGCTCGCGCACAGACTGTAGTTATAGAGCTCATTTGATGAATATAATGAAATCCTTGAAGTAGCAGACACTCGCCTTATGTCTAGTTGGTCGTGTTCACACGTGTGAGGTGGGGTGCGGGCTCGTTCCCGCGTGTCCTAGGAGTGGGCCTTCTGTACGAGCACGGTGTGGTGCGGCCGCGGCACAATCAGCGATGCTAATACTTGTACAAATTGCGTTGCGTCGCAGATCAGTATTCAGTGCGCGCGGCGATTAGCTGCCGATGGCGGATGCGGCCCGACTGGCTAATGCGGCCAGCCCGACCGCGGCCGCGCACAGACACGCACTTATTACTTGAGAAACAACACTCACTACACCAAGCAGCATTCTATCTGCCCACTTACTATGCATGAAATAAATCCTAAAATCAATAAATTCCAGGTTCATGTCTGTAATAATAACTTTCACTTAAGAGAATGCTATTAGTGCATTTGAACCTCGGCTATGCCTTGTCACTCCCAATGCACAATGATCTTAGCGACTACCTCCGGAAGGAGGTGAGGCGTTGTGTTAGTAGTGGCGGAGGCAGCGACACGATCTCATCTAATGAGCTACGTGTTGGTAGGCAATCTGATCACGTTCACGTGCTAAACATAATTACATCGCTTATCTCGTAGAGGGCCTACGGGATGCAAATGTCGTAGTCTTGCTACGCGGATATTGCGAACTTCGTAACAATGTGAAATTGTTTGTATCTTACATTTTCTTACTAGACACACTAATAATCAAGAATGCTGTGAGAATATGCAAGCCTGGGACTGAATGCGCGTCCCTCAGCAAAGCGTCCCGCGTGCGCGGTACTGTACCCGGTGAGCCCTCTTAGCGGCGGTGAGCGGAGCTTACATAACATATATACATATATGTACTGTGCTACTACCTATATGCTGCGAGTATCATGGTGTTTAGTAACCGGCGTCGTTTTACGTTTAAGTAAGTGGAATTTTTCCTTCGTCGAACGTGCTGTGATACACATTGAATACACTATCAAAAAGTGTAACGCGGCCAAGTACATACGTAGTCGCTCGATCAAATGCTAAACTAGAACAGTATAAATAAGGTGCGTGTAGCGGAGACCGTTGGAGGGATATCAAAATCTAAATCTAAAAATTTATTTAATAATATATTAGATAACACTAGACTACCTCGTTTAAAAAAAAATATGTAAATTGTGTGTGTGTGAGTGTATTGGTTCATACAGGTACGATGTTTTTTTGTTTTGCGTCAGGAATGTTCGCGGAGACGCAAGTCGACGGTTTCCACGCCATCATGCGTAAGAGAGCAAGCTCAATTATGCCTCCTAGCTATTGAATTAGAGCGGGCTGATAGCCCAATATTGAGGCATTGGACTGAGAAGCATGTCAAAGTAATTAGGTCTGATCCCTACTAATATTAATATTGATCTCGATTGGAATGTGATTTTGTTTTTTTTTTAATCTGTGAACTAAACGATTATTATCATTATTTATACAGTATTCCGTATAAACACTGTCACTGGGCACCAATAACCGTTTGTTAGGTCCCAGTGACGCCACACCGCGCCGGTCGCCAGGACGAACGTATCGAGTTGTTTTTGTTACGTAGTCATGAACTGATGACAAACAAACACACATAACTATTTTTTTAAACGTAAAACATCACGCCTGTACTCCCCGAAGAGGTAGGTAGAGGTGTGTAGAACACACACATTTCGCCAGTTATGTATAGGTGCCAATGTATTAGGTGCGAGCCTATGGCTATCAACCGAGCACAAATCCAGACTCCGTGCTGTTACTGAGAATTACCAAATGGAAAACCCAGTAGCCTTTGCCCGCCCCGGGCAGCAGTCGCACTCGGCAATCACTAGACCAACGAGGCAGGCAGTTTAGAACATAACATGGTTGAATATTAGTTTGTTTGTGGTGCTCACGCGGCTGATTCTGACGTCACCTGTACCTACTCCGGCTCGTGACTGTACATTCATGTAGCTGCCGCGGGGGAAGCCCCTGTAGGGCGGCCTATTGTGCGACCTCAATAATTGTATACTTAATAAAAATACTTTTTGATAAATGTCACAGCAGCAGGGCCACGCCCGGCGGCTGTACCCGAGCTGCGCTGAATAACAACCAGGTTAACTACCGACTGTATTTATATGTTTCATAATAGGTTCGCCTCGCAAACATCAAATACAATATTAATAAATAAATAAAAAAAATATAGCCTGGACCTTAAATGTGAATTCTCTTATCACGCCAGGAATGAACCTCACGCGCGGAGGTGACGATGTAAACCACTACACTTACAAGTGTTTAAATAGAAGGACCTGATAAAGAAGGTCACTCGAGTACCTGTGTACCTTGATGATGCGGTTTGCACGAGAGGCAGGTCGGGCAGCTACAGCAGCCGACACGCAGAGGATTGGGAGTGGGAAATGTTGTTCACCCCCCCCCCCCCCCCGTCGGCCCCTCCTAACACAATCCTTTCTCTAACGTGTATCGTTAAAGCCCCGCGCGTCGCCATTGTTTAACACCATCATTATTTCATACGATGCCATCATTAGTCCGCTCCGTCGCGCCGCTCACACGTTGTTGTTTACATACTCGACTGTGTAATGGAGGCTGGATGTGCCGCGCACTCGGCGGTAACGGTACGGATACTGACAACTTACATTCATCGCTATCATGCTTCAAATATAATATTGATCAATGGGGGGTTCGCACAGTCCTAAAGCTGAACTGTCAAAGTATTGAGCTGCCGACCCTAGTATAATTAAGTAATTTCCGTCGTTCGCTGCAAACCTTATCAGAATCACGGCGGCCCTCACTAATATAATTACTGCTGGAGAGGGCGATTTAATTATGTAGGAGGTGTTACGGAGACGTCCCCGGGCCGCGGCGTCCCTTACCAATGAAATATTCACTCCGCAGAGAGCAGCCGTGGCGAAACAATTAAAACTCCTGTGTTGTGGTACCGGGTCTTCCAGAGGGGGGGGGGGGGGGGAATGACGCAAGTAAACGTAGAAGATCTACTCCGTGAGATGAGCAACTGCAAACGGTTGAAGTACTGCCTGTACTGCACGCCCGAAACACCTGGCCACACTTGTGCAATAGGTACTGAATTTATTAATGTTCATCCAATAGTCAAGAGAGATCAGTTTCAGAAATGATTTCCTACCAATCAGTCCCAGGTCCCAGTGTCGTTAACCGCCTTCTGGCTCGCGTCGTGTGGTGACGATCGAGCGCACGAGTAGACTCCGCGCCGCGCGCCGGCCACAGCTTACTTACAGTTATCCGACACACTCGCGACCCCGCCGACCTGCCGACCTGACACATGTATTAGACACAGCAGCGGCTTGCGAGTAGATCAACTCTACGCATACAACTGATGACCAGTAGTTTATATATTTTGAGGGTTCCGTACCTCAAAAGGAAAAAACGGACCCCTTATAGGATCACTTCGTTGTCCGTCTGTCTGTCAAGACGCTTTATCTTGGGAACGCGTGGAGGTATCGAGTTGAAATTAAAACCATATACTCAAATCTGCGGTTTCTTGAAGCTGTGAAAAAATTAAACTTCTAATTTAACTAAAAAAAGATTCGGACGGTTTTGTCGCAAAAAATTTCGGCACTCTCAAGGGAATCAAAATTCATAGGGTCATTTATACTTGCCGTTGAACTAGAACTACGAAATTTGTTAAGTAATATCGTCTACTACAAGTACAGGGAAAAATCTGAAAACTTTTCAAATTTAATTAAATCACAAAGATCTGTTTTTTTTTTGTGATTTAATTAAATATGTAAAGTTGTGGTCTGTCAATCCATTTTTCTCAAGTACGCGTGAAGTTATAAAGTTGAAATTAATATCAAATACTTGGGTCTGCTGTCCCTTGGAGCAGTGGAAAAATAAAACTTCTATGTCAACGCAATCAAAAGATACGAGCAATTATGTTGATTATTTTTAAAATTTTCACGCTCAAAACCTATAGGGTACTTCCCGTTGACCTAGAATCATGAAATTTGGTGCTGTAAACTAATGCTTCTTGCATTGGTTTACAGCACAAGTAAAGGAAAAAATCTGAAAATTGTAAATTTGTAGTTACATCACATAAAAAATAATGATAACTTATTTGCTGTTGGTGAACTTACCACTACCTACTTCAATGTATTGAGGTAATAGTTTTCCAACAGCAATTTTAAGTTTGTTCATCAATCCGGCTTATCTTTTTATTAGAGCAATGTTATTATCATATAATTTATATTATATATCATATAATACCTCGGTGCGCGAGTTTAACTCGCATCTTGACTGGTTTTTTTAAACTATAGGCAACTTGTTGGTATTATGGTCATCGCCTAACTAAAACCGGTGTTTACCATCCTTATTGTGTGTAATGATGCTTTATACATTCGAGTATCAAAAATAATGTCTTCCTAAAACATGAATGTGAGTGCTAGCCAGGTCCGGCCAGAACTCGTTTATTCTTTATGTCAGTGACGTAGACAGACGTAGACATAGACTTATTGTAATGTTTCTCAATTATATTGGTAGTCAGCTGTGCACTGGTGTACCTTGTAAATAGAACACGTGTGTCCCACGCGTCACGCCGCCGACTATGCAGTAACCGTCTCCCTCCATGATTGACGTTAATCAAGCCGCTTCCACTAAATAGTTACCGATTTTCAAAACTAATGACGTTCCTTAATAAACGAAAGGCCGCCCAAACTTTGAGACTTAAAACACAAAATGAAATAGAAGGAGTAGGTGGGCCGGGCAGGTCGGGGCTAATTGGTTCGACATTGTGATTACAAGCGAGGCACTACAGCCTGCCTCACCCGCGCACCTTATAATTAGGTGAAAAATAATCGTACGCACACAGAAGGTGTACCCCGACCTACACTGCCGTTATTTCAGGAAATTCACTCATCGTCAGTTATGAGCTGATTTTTTAAGCACCTTGGAGACAGTACAGCATATGTACATATATCCTTTAGATCGATTGTAATGATTAGGTATTTGTTATTTATTACTATAAACAGTCGGTCCAACATCGGACCGGGCGCAGTGACACTCGTATTTAATTAGTGAGCCGCACTAATTACACGATCTCACCTGTATCTTCTATAAAATCTCCGAGCGGCGAGCACCGCGAGTGTTCTGCGAGCCGGCGCGGCGGCCCGGACCTGCTGCTGGGTGCCGCCGCGCGCCGCCGCGACCCGTCACGTGAACACGACGTCTGACTATCATCAAGTCTAACTATCATCCATATTACACCAAATAATACAAGCTTCTCATTAATTAACAATTACGTAAAACAAAACTATGTGTATGATGTTATTTACGTTAGGTACTTTATATATTTTCTCCACCAAACAAACACAGCGAATGAAGCATCAAGTAGGTTTAAATGTCGTTCATACTACACATAGCTACTACATACATAACAGCGCTCTCGCAGAGCTCCACAGTCTGTTGTAAGTAGCGTCATGCCCGGGGACGGCAGAGTGCCAGAATTAGCGCCGTATCCATTACTCGGCGCGACGCAATACGAAGTAGCGTTATTTATGTAGTCGTGCTCCAATATTTATACAGGAGTACTGACTACCAGTTCACTGTGCTGGCACAGTAGCTGTGTCGAGCTGCAAGCGTTTGCGACAAATCCTTCGAGGTTAGGACTTATGTGTGCCCGGCGTGGGACTTATAATGATGATGTCATAGTGTCTTTTGACCGGGGCCATTCATATTATTGTACTGAGAGAAGAAATTGTAGGACATTATCGAAATAACTAAAAACCTACAAAACATCCAACTTACTTGAGCAGCGTAACAGGATACCGCTCACACACGAGCCTTATTTGTCAGACATACGTATCAACATAATACATCCTTCCGAGTGCCGAACGACGTCATGAAGAGGGGGATCATAAGTATGCAACGTATTTACGGTGAGTCGGTGACAATGAGACGCAACAGGCGCGCGGCGGCACACACACACTAAATCAAAGATCATTTATTCGACATCACATGTGACAGCACAAACAAAAGGTAAAACAACAAGGAAATATGATCAGTAGTACCATCAAACATGCAATACCGAAAAGGTCGCCAACTCAGCATATGCTGAGTGTAGAATACCCAGCGCTGGTTTTCAGTTGGCACCCTACAGTGACACACGGACGACCGGACGTACTTAAAAAATAAATAAAATAAAATGAAAATATATTAATACATAGATATTATGAAAGAATAATACTTAAATATTTATCAAATACTAAAATAATTAATGGTAACTTTTAATTTTGATAATATTGAAATAAAATAAAAGCCGCCACTGGTGTAGGTAGTTTGCGACATTCCTCCAAGAGGTATAAATAAGCGCGTGCGACGCCGCGCCGGGCTTTCGTCCGGTTAAGCAGTAACAGCTCCCTCAGAGCTAACTGCGAGAGACAATTTCGAAAAAGAAAAAAAAAAAAAAACCGCGCCGGGCTCATTTACGGTGCAGCCTTGAGCTCGTCAACTTCAACGTAGCAGTTTAGTGCTCTTTGCTACCGACTATTTAAATATTTTCCCCGTATGGATTCCTACAGTGTTTTGGAGATATTTAGTTTTGTTTAAAGTAGAAGTTGATTTACCAGATCTACTACAACACCATCATGTTTTACTGTTAACCGCAATAAGAGCGGTAGCCAGTGCATTAGTGCACCGAGTCCCCACTATTTTGCAAGTGGAGATACATGCATGTAAGTGAAAAATATTCTTGAATTATAATCAATATTATATTAAATTAAAAATGTGGGTAAAATCTATTATTGTCAATAGATAAATTACTAATATTATATAAAAGATTTGTCAATATTAATAGAATTAAATTCAATTTGGGAATTCGTAATAAATCATTTTTTATGGGATCTAAATAAACTTAAATTTATTTACTACACATGTACATATAAATACAAACTTTGTATTTAAGCTGAAATAAACGATTAGTGCTCGCATAAAAAAAGCTTGATAGAGTATTGTAAAAGGATACTACGTACATACGAGCCCTCCTCGGAGCACCACAGGGTGGGTCCCGTTGGCTTACTAGGAAATGTCATCATTACGGAGTCGCGTAGCTGCATTAACCGCGCTACTAGTATATATAAACATATATACTAGTAGCGCAGGTCATACAGCTCTAGCCTGATAGGACGCCGCTGCGGGGTAGGGTGGCCATGCAGTAGGGTCCGCAGTGCAACCGTAAGGGAACAATAAACTTGAACTAGATTTCGATGGAGACTCACCCGCAGGTAGTGGGGCCGTCCGCAGACAAAAGAACAACAGTGGACTGTCACTGACCACATGATAACATTCTCTGGCTTTATTACTTGCTCGACGCTCGCTGACGTCAGTATTGCCGAATAGTAGTTAGGATAATGAGCGCACATACACATATCACGTGTTACTCCACCCCGCACGTCACACAGCTCATATATCTCCAGTAAAAACTCCACTTCATAGTTTACAAGGAGAGCTAGTTACTGCAATGTATAAATAATGTGTTATTTACATATCGTGGACACGTGGTGCTCGTAGCGTGGTGCAGCGTTAGGTTGGCGACACACGCCACTGGCTCACATCCGCGAAACTCTCGGTAATATTACCATATCAAAGTGTCGTGAGTAGGTGGCCGAATGAGTCGAAGTTCATACGCCGCCCGTCTGCGCCTCGTGTCGTGACGGTAAATTGCATTTTTCTATTAAAACATTGTTTTTACTTTTTGTTGGAAGATATTTAATTTACGGGCACTTTTAAATAGTTTTTTATTTCTGGGCGAACGTTAGTGAATCCTGCCACGTCCGCGCCCAGCCCTGGCATGTGAGCAATTAAGTGTTGACTCTGACTAACTTTTATTTTATTTTCCTAAAAAGAAGTGCACCGAATATAACTTTTTGTGATGCGTTCAATGCTCTTTATATAGTTTACATAAGTATTTATTACACAGACCTACTCTCGTTTGATTACAGGGCATCTCAATATTTAACTTCTAATAAGTAAAGCCTCTTGTCGTAGTGACCAAGTTTTTAATATTACTGATTTATGAATAATGAAGTCTGTCGTTCCGTATACAGTTTATCTCTTACCACTTGTTGTTGTACTAGCCAATAAGTGCCAGGCGACACCGCGGAACGTCGCTAAGTGCCGCGATTTTTATGTCGTCGGGGGCGAAGGGGCGCGTGGCGCGTCGGGAGGTGGCGGGAATTGCCAGCGCCGTGATATTGCCACTTCCGACGGTTATGAGCTGCTAGCGAGCATACCACCGCACAACTAACTGCACAAGACCCGCTACATACAACCTGCGATAAGCGCACACCGGCGCCGCCGCGGGTTGAGAGGAATGCCCACCCGCCACTCGCCGGGCGGCCGCGTGGCCGCGTGGCGGGTGTGCGGCTGTCGGTCCTCCCTCCGTTATCATAATTCATAAGTTCATCACTCGCCGCCGCCACATCGACGCAAGTTACAAGTCACATCCTTAACTCGTAGTTACGGCGCCATAAATGTCCCCATATGTTCGTTAAGCTACTGTTCATGATGCGACAATGTTGTGCAAATGCTGCTTGGTACCTATTACTTAACACTTTAGGTTGTCTAGTATCAGTATCAGTAAAGAGTACGATGGAGTAAGAAACTCCTACTTACTTGTAAACGCCAGTTCTTTCAAGTTTCAGAGCAACTATTTAGATTAACGTTTTGTGAGTGGTCTTTGTGCTAAAAAAGGCCTACACCCAGCAGTTGGTGACGCCGGGCTGCGGATGAAGATGATGAACTGCTCTTTTGTAGTTAACACATACAAATACTATGACTGACGACTACACTATGACTCACCCTGTGACGTTTCATACAAATGATGTTGCTGGGTTGATAGTCCCCGAGACAACAGCTAATTACATAATTCTATAAAGATTGATACACATGATCAAGATGAATGTTCGTGAGTGATAAGTCACGTGTCAGTACATGACCCGCAGTGAGTCAGTGACCCTGCTCCTAGTGCAGGTAGCGCCAGCAACACGGTGCAGCTACAAAATCAGTTTGGTATTAAGCTCGTGATCGCGGAGTTCGTTCGTCAAAATGTAATAACTATGAAAATTGACATATTCATTTTTGATATCCTTCAGCGAACGGCAGGTGGCGCGGGCGGGGGTCTGGAGGCGGGGTGCGGGGTGCGGGGAGAATGCACTGAAAATGCCATCAAACAATTTGATAAAACGTTCGGATCCAAATATTGAGTTTGTATACTGGTTTTATAGACGTGAATTTTAGATACTGGCGGCATGTGATCACTGTGGCTGTGGGCGGGGTCTAGAGGTGGGTACACATGAAGTTATAAAGATAAGTTATAAGGCTGCTGACAGATGAGCATTATTTCTATATTTTGGGTTTTCAATAATTTAATAATATCTCTTTCTATTAATAAATAATCTTATTTGGCATGTAAACATCTATATTCCTACTTATCGCAAAACCGACCCACGACGAGCACATACATATTGCATTGCAAAGCGTATTGTCCTAATTAGATTCACAGTTTACGGCAACAACTGATTAAAACAATCAGCTCACAGCAAACAACAACAAAACAAGCGCCTGAAACAATCCCTAGTTGTAGATACGTCGCCGCCCGCCGAGCAGCCGCGCGCCGCGCCGCGGGCCACAGGCCACTGTGCTGTGTGCAGTGCAGCTGTGGCCCTCCGCACTGGGATCCTCGCTGTGACACCGATGTCACCATGTCACCACACGGAGCGACGGGAGCGACGGGAGGGTGACACGCGACTGTCACAGATGTCAGATGCCGACGGAATTATTACAAAGGTCAAACATGCTACGAGGGTCTCCGTCGCAGTTTCCTAAAATATGTTTTTTTTTTTTTTTACGATTATTTAAATTAAGATCCAGAAAATTATCTTGTTATAGATTATAACGACAGTTATCATTCCAAATGCCTATTTATTTTTGTCACATCACTACAAAAAAAAAATGACGTAACTTTGTAACAACGTCGTATGGATTTACAAAAATATTGTATTTATTAAACATTACATTTAGCGCGAAAATTATCACATTTATCGTAACATGAAATAATGATGTAGTTTTTAATCATATTATTCATTAATAGAGCAAATAAAAGATAGAAATATTATTATTGAAAATGATCCGTCACTTCAAAGTTACATTTCAAATACGACCTGTCAGGAACGCATTCTCTCAGCGGCCACACTTTAGCTCTGCAGCCAACTAGGTACACACCGATACGGGCCGGCTGGGGATTCAAATTACAGTTCATGGTTTTTAATAACAAAGCAAATAACAAATATTAGTTAATTACTATTATGTGATAGCTCTCAGTTCTATAAAATTGTATGGCGATTTCCGAGGCCTATGTTCTGTCCCAGCAGTTCTTATTCATTCGGGTCATGTAGAAACAAATATCGCATCTTTATATAAAAGACATGGGTGATAAATTTGGGTTGATGTTTTATCACACAGAGAGCGGTAAGTGTGTTAGCTACCAGCGCCGCGTGTGTCTGGTTGTCTGTTGACACCGTGCAGCGAACAGCCGCCGAGGCGACGCGACGTAGCCGCGCGCACCAACTCCCGCATTCTACTCGAACCAATTATTATGCGTCGGAACAGATTTCGGGCTCAACAATACTATGCAAAGTTCATTTAGGGTAAAGTTACAGAGCGCGACTGCAGTAAATAGCTATTGCGAAGGTCCACTCATAGCAGTGCTCTATTTATCCATCATTTTTCAAATTTCCTTTATCAATTTAGATTCAAGCTTAGCATGGGCAACATGCTAAAGTGACATCAAAACTCATATAAATTTGGGTTGGTATTATCGTTTCAGTGATTTATAGCTGTAAAGGTATAACACTGAGTTGGTTATCATAGATTCCAACAGATAATACCTGACGTCACCCTTAAGACGTAAATACTAAAAGGGAACTTGAAATTCGTCGGGTGTGAGCAGCGACACGATGGCTTAGTTGGTTAGAGTAGCGCCATGGTACGGCGAAGGTCGCAGGTTCATGTCCTGCTCGTGTAGATCAGTTTTCTAATTTCCTTTATCAATTTAGATTATTATTGTTTCTTAATGACTATTATACTGAAATAACCACAAACACGTTGGTTGTCCTTATTGCACGGTACAGTATTATTTAGTTTTCCATTGCCTTACGTTATCCTCCTATCACTTACTACCTTTTAATGCCATACCTACTTGAATCTAATGTTAAAGTAAAGTGATTAAAGGCATTTATCAAACATGCAGCCGCGATGGACAGCACAGCGCTAATTGTGTTGTTCATATAGTAGTTAGGTTCCAAAGTAGTGGACCTTCTGTGTGCCGCTCGTGGGGGCGGCGCGAAGCGTCTGCGAGCTGTACAAGTGCACAACTATGAACCATTACTTCTGCTCCAACTGCACCAAGTTTTAACAAATGTAACGCTTTCCAACTAGGAAAAAACTGAGCTCTGCAGCGGCCGCGCATGCGCTCCGTGAGTCGCGAACAACTCGCAGTGTTTTATGTCCGTCCTGAAGCTGAACTCCCACAAGACGGCACTGAAGCCGGCGGCGGTGTACATCTGTGTTATTAATATGGTGCCTGCAGCATGCGCGGGTTGAGACTGCACCTGCCAGGTGGCTACACTGGAGAGATGTGGACGGATCCTCTCTAAATGTTGAGATTCCTAATGTAAAGAGTGCGATCAAAACATAAGACTACCATGAACAACTCACTTACTCGGAACCAAGAGCTTAGCCTGTTTCCGCTGTAACCTTGAACACAGGTTGTACTAGTGCTTAGTGTCTGCGGCTCTATTTATATGAAGCTCGAGTTAGACGCTCCAGAAGTTACCTCTTGTCTAGTGTTAGCAGGTTTAGTCTCTAGTAGCTAGCTGCGATAGACGTGAGCGATCGCGCGATGCTACGCGCTCCAATGAATACTTCTTCCATAGTTCTGTGCTCCACCACTTATATATCACTTTCTTACTTATACATTACACTCGCCGTGAAAACGTCGACTGGTCGTCGCGTACAGTATACACTCCAGAGTCATTGTTAAGAAACGATAACTAACCATTGGAATTATTCATCGTAGATATAAATGTGTTGCCGATCAACAGGCTAGAGCCAACCGGTCTGGAGTCGGGGTTCAGGGCTCGACACGACACGGAAGTAATGGTGAAATGTTATGTGGTTCCCATCTGGGTTAAAGAGAAACACATTGACAACGAATTAGGAAACATGACCACATGTGAAACGTTGAAGTACTTAACGTGAAGGAAAATATCCCACGGTGGCGGCGCGCGGCGGTGCGGCGGTGCGGCGGTGCGGCGGTGCGGCGGACTACTGTAACACCAGGTTAATGCTGGGCTGCGAGGCTCACATTCGAGCCTTATTGGATGCCACAGATAAGAGAGCGGCGGTCCCTTTGTACTGGTTGATGAACAACAACGACTCTCAGGTCTGGTCTGTACAGATGCGGACGATATTCGCTCAAAAACAATATTTTTTAATTAGAAAGCTCTTATCTAGAAGCCTTTGTCTTAAACCTTTCACAAAAATGAGTCGCTTTGAAGATAGCTTATCTACGTGTTCAAAGATTTCGTGTAAACGGGTAATGTCGTAGGCGGGAGCGACCCCGCCCGCCCCCCGCCCGCGCCCCGCCGCCCGGCCGCGCCGCCCCGTACTACCTCATGGTGGCCTGGTAGGCGATGGACCGGACGGCTATTCGAAGGTTGCAATTGCAACAAGTTAATTCGAACCTCGATAAAATCAATGAGACGTTTTAAAAGTCGGTATGTAGTGTCTTAGATATTCATAAACTCCACTTGGTACACACCAATGGTGATAAAAATGATAAATGATTTTATTTCTGCAAATAGGTTTTAATTGTACAAGTCATATTTTTTAAACTAGTTAGAATGATGGTGTCGGCATTTCCTAACTGTGATTACCTCTGAGAAGAAATACCGAAACAAACTCAGGGGTGATGTTTAAACAAATAACCTGTCCCCGGTCATAACTTGTGTGATCCGACAGCTGACCAATACTGTCCTGTTCTGACAATCGAACGCAATACGTTGCGATATCAGTGTATTATACTATAAAACAGTAAAACACGCATTGCCTACGACGTAGCATGCACGTAGCGCGGTGTAGTACGCACCTCGTTACCCAGCGTAGCACTTCATAACGTAGGCAATAATAGCGGGTCAGCGCGACATAACAATACAATCGCAGGGCTATAACAGTCATTATCACAATCCTCAGCGAGACGCCCTAACTGCACACACACTGACACACACACGCACACAGATATAACCCGCAAGCCGCTTTACTACAAGCACATAAAATATAATGGCTACTTGCAAGGTACTAACTTACACTTCTTGAGTGTGTTTCAATACTTGTCAACATAGAGTTGTTGATGAACTCGCTAAACAATCACGATACAAACACATTTTATTTACTTTCAGTGCACTTAAACCGACTTCACCTGCATTGTTTTCAAAAAGTAGGAAATCTCTTTCATTTATTTAATCTTGAGGCAAGTTCTTAATAGCTTGGAGGGGAGGAATGGTAAACAGAAATTCTTCAACCATGGGGCGCCCAGACTTTCTATTAAAATATTATAAATAGTAAAATGTCAAGTTGAAGTATTTGCGTCCGCGAGGTGCTATCGGTGGTTAATACTATATCAAACCACTACGTGATGTGTGTACAATCATTCTACTTTTTGAACTTTTTAAGTAAGTTACAAGTAACGCGAGGGAGCTTGTTGACGTATTCTTATAGCGAAGTTTTTATAAAATGACACAACCATTCTTCCAGCAGACGTGAAACCCGTAATACTAGTGTAGAATCACAACCATCTGCCAGTTGCGCCATCCGGACGGCGTCATATCATACCGTCCCCCGGGGTCATACGTCACGCACACGTCCCTCGCTCGCAGCAGGTCACGTGGCACCGCCGCGCGCCGCTCGTGCAGACCGCCACAACATTATCCTGAGCTATGTATTCCGGGATTTAATTTAAACAAGATGTCTTAGTACTTGGTCGACGCGGTTGAAAAACCCCGCGCAACAAAGTGAGCGCCGGAACAACATTAAACAAGTCGGTCGGACGCGCGACGGCTCTGGTTGACTTTGCAACTTAAATTATATTGAACAAGTGGCTTCGGAAGCTATTACTGAGCGCGCCGGCCAGCGCCCGCGGCGTGCGGGGTCAGCAGGTGAGGGGCTGGTGGCGGCCGAACAATACGACTTGACGGGAACTTCGGGAGCAGCTACAATTATTTATGAGTTTCAACGTATATTCAAGATTAAAATAGAGCCGAAACTTTTCCATTACGATAACTTTATTAATAAATAATAATGATCGAAACTTCAACGTTCATCAGATGTACGACGTGAAAAGAGTAAGCTCGACATGACCACAACAGAGTGACACGTCGCGTGTGCCACACACACACACACACACACACACAGACACACACTAATAATAATAGAAACAGTCTAATATGAGAAGAATCATTGATACCCAGCACACCTACATATACCCTTATTTATCTACCTGACTCTAAAACGTACGTTATTGTTTGTTGAACAATATGTTTGCAGGAGTGCGGCACCGAGCCGGCGCGCCTCTCCCCTCGCCCTCAGATTAGCGCGATTCGCTTTTAAACACTTAACCAATCGACTTTAACTTGCAAATAGTTCACAAAAATGTCTGCCAAGTTTGAGAACTTTGAGAATTCGTTTTGTAACATAAACATTACGACTTGAAATGCAGCCGCCGTTAAACGTGACCGAGGGTTATGTTATATATTATATTACTATACTAGAACACAAAATTACTGTCCTCATCGTACTTACATTGGATATAGAAGGGCGGCGGTGACGTCCGCTACATAAATAGTAGAAGCAATAGGAAGCCGTGGCTCGGGAGTGGCTCTGCTGCGGCTCGATCAGACATGTGGCCATTACGCGAAGCCGTCCGAGCTTAAATCTGCTGCCGCGGTCAGCAGAAATATGGCCAGCAATCGCTGAGCTGCCGCGCTCCCACGCCCAGGGAGCTTTATGAGAGCAAAGACGCCGATATATGTGGCGTCGGAGGTCTAGCCGGCTGGTCGCCCAGCCGCGTAGTTTATGAGCGGGTGGATAAGCCGCCACTGTATCGGCTCATTGGACGTTAATTAAAGTTTCTCGTTTTATTTGGTGCCACACAATCGCGTGTCGATGACACCTACCAGTTAGCCGCACCTCCCCCGCACCCCCTACCTCACCTCCCCCACTCCCCTTCACACACCCGTGGCTCGGAGCGGGGACATTTATAAAATAAAATGACAGAAGAAGGATTTACGAGAGCGGCCGATATTAATTAAAAGTTAGGTGTTAACGGCGGTATTGTACTGTTCACGAAAGTTTCAGCCATTATGGACAACCGAACACGTGGCTGTTGATATTTAGACACGTCGGAGTGCACTCCGGCGGCGACTGGGCTGGCAGAGATCCTAACTAACTCGTTAAACCAATTAAAGTCAAAGTTAAAGGATAGTGTTGTGTAGCGCACCTCTACCTACCCCTTATTACCCTTATTACCTCTCTGTGGTACAGAGAGCCTCGTAATATAATCACTATACACCAGTAGTTAGTAGTACCTGTACACAAGAGTTCCGCTGCGTCTTATGTTTGTTGAATTGCTATCACGAAACATATTATCACTGGATTGAACGAACGAACTGTGCCAGCCTTTCTAGGAGTGGATATAGAATGGTTTAAGTTTCGAGGCTCGGGGTCAAACGGCAATACGTCTACATCGCTTGTTTCTGTTCAATTAATATGAAAGGTCACTAACGTTCACAGCCGCTTCACCGACCACACGCCCATTGTATTATTTCTCATTACAATTTAGGTACTTAGCACGGATAGCACCTCGTATGTAGTATGATAAAACAAACGGGACACGTCAGGATATTGGAGCATCGTTACAGAGTGACGTACATATGTGTGTGTGTGTGTGACGCGGACGACTCGCGGGAGAACAGTAGAACACATAATGAATTGCGTCACTTATAATTATAAGTTTTGATTCAATCGTTTCATCACGTGACATGGATTAAGTCTGCCTCCTTCATTACATACGTGTTAGTGTTCAGTGTTTTATATACCTACACGCACGTTATAAGGCGTCCCTAATCTAATTAACGTATAATATGGGATGCATATCGGTACATGTACGGTACCTCATCGTAAACAACCCTCGTTGGAACCCGCTCACTCATTATAAAAATCCAATTTCTTACATATTTATTTTTAAATAATAGGTATAACCTGTAAATAGTAAGATTGTAATAAACTTTACTTTTTCCGCAAGAACACAAACATAACAATAAAACACAGGTATACACAGACGCCGCGCGCCGCCACATACACAGTATGAAGGTAACATACGGAAGTGAAAAATGTCAAGCGGTCGGGCGGAGGCGGGCCCCGGGATATTATCTTACACATTTACCAAGAAAGTAGAGCTTTTAGTACCGGCCAATGTGACACACTGCCCTGTGTGCAGCGCGACGCGCGCTCGTAACGACAAGTATACGCCAGACGAATATGAAGGACACTAATGATACTGCGAGCATGATAATGTTACTGGTATTGGTTAGCTCCCCGATAGCTGGCCTTTTACACTGACCCAACGAGAGTGACTGAGCGTTGCTCATGTCGAACATTTCCTCATTAAAAGTTGCATTGTATGTAAAACATAGTGGTGACCCACCAGCTTACTATAAAACAGGTGCTAGGTACGCCGGCTCCGGCCATGTCTGTGAACCGACTTGGGCGTTACCGACCCGCCACTAGTACGTCGCTGTCCTGCCGCGTCACTCGGCCTGACAATTGAATAAACCGCGCGTGTCGCACGTCGCGAAGGTCCTCTCCACACACATGTCCCACACATAAATGGTGTGTCATCGGTCACGCGCGTCTCACAACCCTTTCGCCAACTTAGCCGTCAAGGTTTAGGGGTCCAACAAGAAAAGGTCCATTCACACCTTAGAGTGTCAAGTTCCTCAAAAACTTCCCTTCTCGACCAGTCACTTACTGCTCCAATATAACGGGTCTGTATAGCAACGGGTTCCGCACAATCCGAGCAAGCCCTCCATCGCAACTGACTCCGTCATGCACGCCCACGTATCGCAGAGTATTCTCCCAGTCCAGTGTGCGACTGGTGCCAGTCCCCAGCTCAGCTGACACGACCATGTCCGTGAACAGCGCCCCTCAGTGCTTCACAAGTGCCAAACCAAAGGCCCAGTGAGGACCCCTCACCTGAGGACAACTCTAACCCTCACACTCGCTTTGAGTATGACCCTTCAAATACGGCATCCAGGAGTAGTGGGTGGTACAAGGCCACATACTCACGCATGCCACACAGCAACACGTACTCGCGTCGTGTAGCCCTGAACTAGTGATGTATGCATGTCGTGGGATAATCACAGAACATCAATTATGTAGTGTTCTGTGGGTCGTCCGAGCTTTTAGTTCGAACCCGACCAAACTCCGCGATTTGAATAAACCTATTTCGTCGCCCTCGTAAAATCAACGGTCGGTCTCGGGTTTAGAAGGTCAACTTAAACTTCTTAAGGATTTATTAACGTCTGTGTCACTGTGTGTGCCTGTGTCGTACGTGTTATTTATTAACGTCTGTGTCACTGCGTGTGCCTGTGTCGTACGTGTTATTTATTAACGTCTGTGTCACTGTGTGTGCCTGTGTCGTACGTGTTATTTATTAACGTCTGTGTCACTGTGTGTGCCTGTGTCGTACGTGTTATTTATTTATTAACGTCTGTGTCACTGCGTGTGCCTGTGTCGTACGTGTTATTTATTAACGTCTGTGTCACTGTGTGTGCCTGTGTCGTACGTGTTATTTATTAACGTCTGTGTCACTGTGTGTGCCTGTGTCGTACGTGTTATTTATTAACGTCTGTGTCACTGTGTGTGCCTGTGTCGTACGTGTTATTTATTTATTAACGTCTGTGTCACTGCGTGTGCCTGTGTCGTACGTGTTATTTATTAACGTCTGTGTCACTGTGTGTGCCTGTGTCGTACGTGTTATTTATTAACGTCTGTGTCACTGTGTGTGCCTGTGTCGTACGTGTTATTTATTAACGTCTGTGTCACTGTGTGTGCCTGTGTCGTATGTGTTATTTATTAACGTCTGTGTCACTGTGTGTGCCTGTGTCGTACGTGTTATTTATTAACGTCTGTGTCACTGTGTGTGCCTGTGTCGTACGTGTTATTTATTAACGTCTGTGTCACTGTGTGTGCCTGTGTCGTACGTGTTATTTATTAACGTCTGTGTCACTGTGTGTGCCTGTGTCGTACGTGTTATTTATTAACGTCTGTGTCACTGTGTGTGCCTGTGTCGTACGTGTTATTTATTAACGTCTGTGTCACTGTGTGTGCCTGTGTCGTACGTGTTATTTATTAACGTCTGTGTCACTGTGTGTGCCTGTGTCGTACGTGTTATTTATTAACGTCTGTGTCACTGTGTGTGCCTGTGTCGTACGTGTTATTTATTAACGTCTGTGTCACTGTGTGTGCCTGTGTCGTACGTGTTATTTATTAACGTCTGTGTCACTGTGTGTGCCTGTGTCGTACGTGTTATTTATTAACGTCTGTGTCACTGTGTGTGCCTGTGTCGTACGTGTTATTTATTAACGTCTGTGTCACTGTGTGTGCCTGTGTCGTACGTGTTATTTATTAACGTCTGTGTCACTGTGTGTGCCTGTGTCGTACGTGTTATTTATTAACGTCTGTGTCACTGTGTGTGCCTGTGTCGTATGTGTTATTTATTAACGTCTGTGTCACTGTGTGTGCCTGTGTCGTACGTGTTATTTATTAACGTCTGTGTCACTGTGTGTGCCTGTGTCGTACGTGTTATTTATTAACGTCTGTGTCACTGTGTGTGCCTGTGTCGTATGTGTTATTTATTTATTTATACGTAATGTACAATTTCTTACAAAGCTGACTTAATGCCATAAGGCATTTTCTACCAGTCAACCTTAGGGTGATGCAGAGTTAACAGTGGTAGATGCACTGAGTATAGAATGAGAACAAACGTTAACCATTAACAGTTCTGTTTGATGTGCATCTTATGATCATGTATCAGATGTAATAGCAGCAAAAGTTTAACATACGAAATATTATTGATATTCTTATATGTGTTGTTTTTTAATAATTGATTCGCAAGTAGCTTTTGTCGGCGCAGCGTGCCGTGGTCGAGTGTCTTATTACTTCAGAGACAACGCCATTAAAATATAATCGCACACATCAACGGGCTTGACGTGGATGTTCACACTAACCTTATTACAGCTTTTAAGAAGAAGTGCTGAGTCAATCTCGCCTGCATATTTCATAAGGAAACCCTTAGCCTACTTCCACTGCAGCTGTAAACAAACTATAACTGTAAACATTAATGGGGCGAACCATAAACAAATTGTAAAGCATATCTCTGGCAGAAGGTTCACTCTGGACAACTCCTGTATACTTATAGTGTGTGTAGGCATTCCGAGGAAAATAAACTGTCTAAAGAGGAAGAAAGCCAACGTTTTAGCAATTTTGTTATCCAATTAGCTAAAATTATTTTACTTATTTAATGAGTTTAAAATTATGTATTTACATATTTATGAAAGTAATTAATTACTTTGTTATAGAGTAGAACTTCTATACGTTTGCATTTCATGAAGCTGTGTTAATTCCACCAATGCAATGGTAATCGTTGGAAGGGGACCGCACTCACCATAAAGCGCTTTTGACACAGTGCCTTAACTAAACGGCGTAGCAAGTCTAAAGCGCTGCAGTGGTTCAGTACTTCGTGTTACTAAACTAATACCCAAAGGGGCATTACTATGAGAGGCTACGATTTGATGGCAAAGTTAGTAGTGGAGAGAGAGAGAGACCCGCGGGCTGTGTGCCTGACTTCGTTGCATTAACTGAAGCAAATGGCCTTCGAGCCGGCCAGGTGTTTATTAAGTGGCGACGCGACGGCGGTGTTGGGGGCTCACTTGGGGGTACGCTAACATCATGTGTCGACGAGTAGCGCGGTAGCGCCGCGCGCCGGGGCCCGCGCCCGAGCTGATTTATAAGTACATATTGGAAAACTAACATTTGTTACGAGTTTAGAAACATCGAATCTAGAATATTTTAATGACTGCCGAGGGAAATATGGCTCGAGTAATATTTGTAACATAACTACGTTACAGTGCGCGCCAGGCGCTCGATACATGTATCTAGTTAGGAGGTGCTCGGCTGTTTGGCGCTAGGCTCATGATTGATGCACTTCTGCGTATATTTTTATCAATTAGTGTACCCCTACTACATCCACTGGGTGTTACAGAGGTAATATATAGTTGTTTATTATTCATACAGTAATCATTTCAAACTGAGTAATATGATATCGAGATGGTTGTACAACACCTAGAGCAGGTATTGTGTAGGGCAATGCTGGGGAGCTGCTCTCTGCTCACACGGCGCCGAGACTGTAACACTGACCACAGACCTGCACTCGGCGAATCGCCTGCTCAGCGTTGTTGCTTACAGTATGTCGATGGAGGAGCTCAGCTAAATAAAAACAACATCATTCGTTTTTTATATGATTCATGTGTTGCAGTGTGGCCGGAGCATCAGGCACTCACACCTGTCGCCGTGTCGTGTGTCTTGATAAGTGCACAACAATGCACGCTGTGTATCCTACTCGCGCTGTTCCCGACAAACGATATATATGCTAATGTGTAGAAGTGTTCTATAACTAACGTATCGCTTGTTACCTTGTTAAATAAAAGCAAACCCGGCGTTCAAGCGCGATGTGTCTTGTGCGCGCGAAGTGAGAACCAATCTGGGGAAATGGATGAGTTAATATCAGCCGGCGAGCTGCCGCTCGAGCTGGCGGGCCGGAAGGTTCAGTCCGCGCGACGTGCGCAGCCTGCTGCACTGAACTGAACAACAACAAACCAATCGCTTCAACTAAAACTTCTCGAAGTATAAAGTAACAGATATTTTAAATAGACTTTCTGTGATCTATTATTTACTATCGCACTCAGCGACTTATTTAATGATTAAATGTTTATGAGTGCGACGGATACTAGTATAACGATGCAAGCGTGTGATGACACAACACTGGGAACCTCCAGGAGCTGCCACCCAGCGTGGTACCGACGTCCTCACTCGAGCGCACAGCCGCAGCTGAACAAAATTCAAGCCCTTGTTAAAATTACTGTCTTGTTACATCATGTGTTGCTGTTGTTTAACCGATCGTATATGAAGGAAATAAAGAATGTAGACATACTCATACATCATACATTGAAACAGTGTCGGTGAACTAAGTGGATACAATCACCGTCCCACTAACTGGCCGAGCAAACAGTTTCTTACTAACAGAACAGCGGACGTGTCCACTTCGCTCCGGCGCGGCGTGGCTTGCTAGCTCCGACTAATCTGACAGACAACGGTGCCACAGGCGGCTGTCGAGGTGACGTCACTGGTGCAACACGTCCCGACGAGTCCGGCCGAGCAGCCCGCACAACACGTGACCGAACTAGTAACGCCGGATTATCACCAAACACTACCACGACGACGGATAGATAACGACGTTATCAGGTGATAACCTAAACAACAATGTTTCTTATTAAAACACAAGCTACTCGGTCGTAGCCACTACGAAAACAAACCTTTGTAGATTTTAACCATATTTACGAATAATAATTATTTATTTATTTTCTCCCATAAGCTTACAAGAAGCATACAAGAGGTTTAGTTTATTACATGAATTCAATACAATGAATAAATATTTTATCACGAAATCATTTATTTAAAGTTTTATTCATCATCATCAGTTTTATTACAAAGAACTAATTTAATCTATTACTTGAGTCCTAATAGCTATAAACCGGTTACTCTGTGAGGTCATCTTACCCGAAGCAAGTATCGTTTTACTTCAGAGCATTACGTAGCAGTCTTCGGTTGGGAGCGTGCCGTCGCCGTCCCGTCGCCGCGCCGCCGCTGCCTGTAATTAGCGACAGCCAATAATTACCGGCGGATGGCTCTCTAAGCTTTGAAACACGATTCTTAGCTCTAATTGAGTTACAGCGAGACGACTTCTCAACATTCTTCATTGAACTTCTTGCAGAAAGTTTAGAAATATAATAAAGAGATCTTTTATCTTTTTAACAAAACGAAACAATCCTCAGAGTGGGGGACACGCGGGAGCGGTGCGAGCCGCGGGAGACTGCTTTTTACTTTGTAACTATAACTTTACATCTAAAAGGCTTCGACATGCTTGATGAAATATGTTCCGTTCACACCGATAAATATGATCGACAAACTGATACATGAGTCAGCGCCCGCCGCACGACACGTGCAGGTACATCAAGAGTCCTACAAGTATCAGGCGCCTGCGCGGTAGTAGGTAGGTAGGTAGGTGCTGACCTAACGAACCGAACCTTTTTCAAATGAAAGCAACGTAAATAATAACATTGTTGTACAACTTATAAATAATATTGCAATACATATATACATACTACAGCGGTTGGGAATCTTTGACGAATACAGGTACTATGGATTTAAACAAACAGCGTATCCTTGGATATGCGAATACCAATGAAATAGAATCCGGTATTCCATACATTTATCACTTATTAGGTATGTCCCGGGTCAAAGGCAAGACTATCCTACAACGTAGGTATATAAGGTACAAGGGACCGGTCCTCATAGGATTCGTTCGGAAGCAGAATAATGTGACATCAATAGTTCACCCGACGGACAGCGCTCAACATGTGCACGTTGCAGAGGTGTCAACAAAATGTATTTGTATGACGTATTAATACGACCGACAGGGCCGGACCAGCGGAGACCTGCGCAGGCGATTATGATAACCACCAGAAACGGAGAGTTACAAAGTATCCTAGCATAGTCGACACTTCATAAAGTTAGACCGGCAATACATAACATCCTTTTTTTCCAGTCTAAGTACGTACGTACGTTCTTAGTAAGCTACAGTTTGTTATGGAGGTCCTAAACTGCCTGCTGCTGCCGGTCGTACCTTTTTTACCTCTGGGTACATCGCAGGCCCGGCGCCTCACTGGGGACACAATAGATTGGCGCTGTTTCAATTTGCCGAAGGTTGGGTTGAATCGGTCCCGCCAGTAAAGTGCGTACCCCCCCCCCCTCCCCCCAGCACACCGCACCCCGCACCCCGCGCACCGCGCCCCGCGCCCCGCGACACGTGGGCCACACTGCTCACTGCCTGTTAACCGACATCAACAGCTCACTGCAACCTCATAAGAATTCCTAACACGAAGAAAGGTCACTCAAATACCATGGAGTTAAAGCACCTATTGAACTATAATTAAATCAATTTTGTACCTGACTAATAATATCAATAGAATTCAATACTTTTTTGTTATTGAACCAATGACAAATTTCTTACCCGACTTCAAAATAAGGAGGAGGTTCTCAATACGTCGGGATCTTTTTTTTAGACGTTACTTTCTTTCCCTTTTATTAATAAACGAGGATTATACTAATAACCTGTTTAATAACAACTTATGTATTCATGGTGTTATGAATACATAAGGTGTTATATTAAATTAAAAATTTAAAAAAGCCCCCAACGCAAAACATAAAAGCGATCATTTATATTGTCTTAAATAGGTGTTACTCGATCGGACTTCATTGCTCAATGATAGGTATTATTTTTGACTTTTTAAATGATCGCATTTCTTTTTTGCGTTGGGGGTTTTTTAAATTCTAAATTTAATTTTTTATTTTAAAATGTTTAAACTTAACATTTGAGCTTTTTTTATTTATATATACATTATTCCCTTTTATTTGATACTTAGATTTAGAAATATATCTACATGGAGTTCCGCGCTATTATGAAACGAAAATCCACATGCCAACCGTTTTGACATGTGTGCGTGACAGCTACGTCTTACACAAGCGACATGTCATTTTGATTGTCTTAGTGTGCGTGCGTAATGATACCAGTTGAAAAACATTACAATTAAAATGGGGTAAATTACCCACCATGGTCGAGTCTATTTTTAACTCGAAATAAAATTTATTTATATATATTACGTACATAATTATTGTGTTTGGTACTAATTTAATATGAAGACAATGGTTTTTTTATTACAAGCTTTTATGTAAATTGGCTATGGCACTTTTTCTTAACATACCGGTTATAGGATACATATTTATTAATATTCAATTGGCCTCTGTAATTTCTACACACTTTAATAGCTAATTTCGCCATTTTTATTACGTCATTTTATGATAGAAAAACAAGTGACTCCATCCTAAAAGCTGTAGGGCCTCACAATTGGCGCTAAAAAATCCCGACGCTGTCAGGGCCTTGACACTCCATGTAGACATATATAATTCTCACTATTACCCCTATATCTTGTAAATGGCTGAACCCATTTTGATATTACATATTTTTTTGTAATGTGCACGTTTCGTACTTTCATTTGATACCGGACTTTAGTTTATTTGAAAATGTTCAATTGGTCATCCCCTATATCTTGTTATTGGCTGAACCGCTTTTGATATAACTTATTTATTTAAAATGTACACATCATGCCCTCTCATTTGATATGCCATTTTGGTATAGATATTCGATTGGTCATCCCCACTTTCATCCCCCATATCTTGTAAATGGCTAAACCGATTATAATATAACTTAACTTTTTGTAATGTGTATACATTACGCCCTTTCATTCGATACCCCATATGGATATATAATAAAATATTCGATTTGTTATCCCCACTTTTACCTCCCATATCTTGTAAATGGCTTAACCATTGCTGTAAAACCTACTTTCAAAAGAAAAAAACCACATCCCAATCGGTTAACCTGTTTTAGAGCTACGGTGCCACAGACAGACACACAGACAGACACACATAGCGGTCAAACTTATAACACCCCTCTTTTTCCGTCGGGGTATAAAATGTAATCAAATTGTGTGCCAGACCGCAACAGTAATAAAAAACACAAAACACACATACATATTATTTGTTTGAGTTTAAACATTGAACGACGCCCTGTTGTGAGTATTTCGTTTGAATGAAATAGTATATTTGATGTGTGCTTGACTACGGACCTATCTATATTTGGTATCGATTGAAGGCTCTACGATGCAGAATGTCATTTATTGGGAAGGAAATAGGACGCGCGGCGGATCTGAAGCGTGAAGCAATTTGTGAATGGCCGTCGGTGTGCGGCCGGCGCCGGCGGCGACGGGCGGGAATCTATCGCTGCAGCGCGCCGCCGCGCCGCAAAAACTGCATTTAGTATTTCAATGGACCACGAACACGCCCAGACATATACTTCCCCCCCCCCCTCAACCACCCCCTCCCGCCCGTAACTTGACGAATGACTCGCTTCGCATGCACAAACCATCGCGCGCCGATCCATTGTCATACGAATAGGCAATTTAAAATTTCCTGCTGTAGTTGGCGCGCTGAATTAACAGCCTGTTGAGCGTTTCCCTCACCTTGTGTTACATGATGAGCAACTGAGCAACCTAGCATCCTACGGATACAAGTCATATAGTTTGTTTAATTGTTCTGGAGTAAGGTCGTGTTTGTATATAAATTCTTCGATCTAAGATTATTTTAAGTTAACCTAATGAACAGTCTGCAGTCCGTCGTCGTTGTCTTCACGTGACGTCAACAGTGACGTTCCTATTGGCTGCGCATAGCACGTGAGCGGCTAACCGATGGATGTGATAGTGTGCCCGCGTGGTACTGAGCTGATGTACGATTATTTCAGGGTCACTTCATCATCATCATCATCATCAGCCTATGTCAGTCCACTGCTGGACATAGGCCTCTCCTATGGCACGCCACTGAGCTGCAGGGTCACTTATAAGGTGTAAAATGTTTACTGGCCATACTTTTACGATAGCGATATACATGATGTCCTTTGTGACCTGTGTTTAAACTGTGTATTTTTTACACTAGCGAGTACTTAGCTAGTGACTAAGGCGAGGAAGGTTTAATTAAAATCCTTGCGGCCTACAATAACACGGCAGTGGCATGCGCGTCAGCCCGCACACTCCGGCCTGAGTGGTGCGCGCAGCGCGGGTCACGTGCTCGCTGTATCGGCCTTTACGATGGCTTTACATAATTATGTATATTCACTTAGCGAGCGCGCAACAGTACTAAGCTAGTAATTATAATTGGTCGCGAGTGTACGTGTGCGCGGAACGTTTTCGTTGCCTTCAGCCGATCAGCGATACGCCGCATTAGCCCACACCAGCAGCAGGCGACGCGGCGCCGACACTGGCGAGCCAGTGTGTGTGTGTGTGTGTGTGTGTACGTCACCCGCGTGGTAGTAAACCCCTGATGTTCCCGACGCCGCCGCCACGACCAGGACGCGAGGTCTGCGCTGGACTATCTACTAGATTGCCTGCCACTTGCAGGCACTCACTGCAGTGTAACTAACTGCTTGTTCGTTTTAATTTGTGACACTTGTCAATATATTAGCAGAAGAAGAATCAGAAAAAGTCAATATATGAGAAATAATAATATTAGTGGTACTAAGATAGTTTGCCAATTTCAGGGGTTTGGGATACATATCATCTACCAAGTGGAGCAAAAAAGCGGCTTATCCCTTATTCTTACTTCCATAAAAAAATAAAATTAAAATCCTTACTCTTTTCACAATACAGAGTGGCCGAAACATCCCTCGTGTCATAGATTATCCGAATCATCCCACGTGTGTTCCATGATATTTCATAGTTTCGGAGATATGAACATTTTTAGGATTTTTTGAGAATTTCCTACCTGTCTATATATGTATATAATCCTTATAAGTTGTACATATGTAAAATAATCAGTTTCGAATCTTTGATAAAAGTTATGAGAATGATGGACGCTCAGTGTCGAGCGGACCTTCTGCCCCGGGCGCGGCGCGCCACTCGCGCTCGTACGTATCAATTAAGCTGCTCGGGGCTTATCCCTCAGCTTTTAGCGAAAAATAACATTCTTCTACTGGTGCGCAGCGCTTTTAGTTCTTTTGCATGGTGTTAACTTGATTCATGGTTCACTACTAAAATCTTGGGCGAAACTGTTCTCACACACGACGCGTCAGTGTCGACACATTACAACAGCCACTAACACTCGAAAAAGGCATAAAGGTTTACACCGGCACTACAATCTTTCTCTCGACCTATCTCTATCTCTTTCTCTCTCGGTATTATTGCAGTATATATACAGAAGACAGAAGATAACTAGTGACCTACACATTGTTCATCTTTCAATACCATCCAGTTGAAAAACGTTACAGTTGTAATACCTATGACGTACCTATGACGCACTCAGACAGTAGCGTGGCTCGGGCCCGCGGTGCACGGGCAGCGAGTGAGGCTCACACCTCCGCGCTCGTCGCCGCGGCCGCGGGGTCCTTAGGTGTATAGTAATCGCAGTGTAGACGTCAGTGCGCGTGCGTACCAGTGCAGTGGACCCCGGCGCGACATCCGTTATGCCATCCGCATCCCTTCCACCGCCCGCCCTCCGCCTTGTATCTGTCGTTAGCCTCCGGATCCGCCTCACGCCGACTTCATACAAATTACATCAAATAAAAAAACAGCTCGAGCGGAACTGTGAACGTCGCGCTGGAAATTAAGGGCTTACCGGATATTGAGGCGTCGCGCCACTTCCGGCCGGTAATCAGTGCGCTTCCGCCGCCGGGCCGGCTCCCGCTTGACTTCCGGGCTAAGGATTGCGCGCGCCGCCAGCGCCTGCGCCGGCCGCTCCACTGACATCTCCTTCATGTTGGTTTGAGTCGTGTCGTAGCGATCCTTACAGGTCGGCAGCGCTCGGGGCAGGGTTCAGGGCTGGGCAGTGACATACATATAATGCGTGTATGTGAACAGTGCGGGTGACGTAACGCAAGCACGCACGTCCCGTCCGCACTGACGCGTTGCACTTCCGCTTCCGGTGCGACTGTATCTACTATACACTCGCACCGGAAGCGGTGCGGCTACTCGTATCTACTTCCTTCATATCTACTGTGCAGTTTAATGTTAGTTCTATTTTATAATACTAAAGTAGTTCGTTACGCCGCGTATAATGTATGTGTGTTACAGTGTAGCGCATGCGTGAACTGGAACTACGAGTATCTCTGGAAGAAGCGTTCACCTGTCCAGAGCCAGCGAACTAGTGTAAGTGGTGGTTGACAGAGACCCGAGAGACGAGCGGCGTGGAGTGTGAGGGGCCTGCGGTGAGGGGCGCACGAGGGGTGCAGACGCTAGCCGAGTGTGTATAACACAACGCCCTCGCGTCGAACACACCTGCTGAGATCATTACAATAAGCGGCGCGAACAAAAAGATCGCGATCTCTGGGAACTCATCAAACTCAGTCTCACTAGCGCGTCGCTAACCGCCGGGAATCGAACCCGTGCGGGGGCTGCAGGCTGCGGGCCGCGACCCACTCATATGTGTTGGCTATCACTCGGGCCGGAGGTGGAGGTGCTACTACTTAACACCACGCCAGTATTGTGTAAGTGGGCAGAGGTGCGTAGTACACCCACATGTCGCCAGTTATGTATTAGGTCCGCATGTAATAGGTGGCAAGCCAACACTTTGCACAACCCGGGGTTCGAACCCAGCACCTCATGCCCAGTCGCACTCAGTAACCACTAAATGATAAATGATTTTATTTCTGCAAATAGGTTTTTAAAAAACACTTTAACACGTCATTTTTTATATACTAGTTAGAATGATGGTGTCGGCATTTCCTAACTGACTACCTCTGAGAAGAAATGCCGAAACAAACTCAGGGGTCAATGTCTCTTTTAAAGACCAGACAAACGTAAGTTTGTGTGAGAACAATGTAGGTCGTCCGAGATGGTTTTTTTTTAAGAAAAAAAATCTAAAGCCGGATTGAGTCGACCTGTCCTGACAGACGCCCCGTCTCGTACCATCTGCAGGACATTTGGGTAGGCCGTAAAAAAATGACCCAAACCGCCAGTCAACCTACACTTTTTCTCTTTTTTAAAAAAACGTCTCCCCACACTAGGAATTTCTCCTGTATCGTGGGTGCGTTTCACAAACATGAAATATCACATACACACACAACCAGACTCGGGACAATCAAATGTGGATCGCAGAAATTTTTGCCCCGTGCGGGAATCGAACCCGCGACCCTTAACGCAGCAGTCTAATCGCTTAGCCACTGCGCCAATCAGGTTGTCTACTGTACTGTACAGTGTACAGTATGCTCACATTGAAAATTATTAATGGCAGTTTGTAAAAAAATAAAAATAAAAAATAGATCAAATGATCAAGGTATGTCAATAATTAGGTCAAATAATATAAAAAATAAAAGTGAATTTCTAATGTCATGGTAAAAAAAAAAACAATTAATTAATTAAGCCCAAGCATTTTTGTCCTGTAAATAGTCTAAAACTCTATAGTACCCTTTTTTACATTTACTAGACCCAAGAACGGTCCAGTTCATCCGAAAGTCACACAGTTCACCGCCCCAGTTGTGTTGACTCTCACAACCCTGTTCCTGTGTTAATCTCCTCCGTGCTCCTATCGTAGTCGTCGTGTCGCGAGCCTGCTAATATTCCTCTGACCTAATTACCAGTGTGATAGTTTCTGTTGCGGCGCGCGGCGCCCCAAGACAATACATTAAAGTAATATAATTAAATCATACCTGAGCTTAAGTCTCGTAGAGGTGCTACAATATGTAGTACCTACTACGTAAGTGCTACGAGATTCGTAGCTCGTAAATCTTTCCGGCAGTGAGCGAGCAAGCCTCAGTTATCTGAGGTTGGTTCAAGAATTATTGTTTAACACATGCGCCAAGTTTGGTTCCCGGCCCCGGCCGACTGCTTGACGTGCTAGATTATACGTTGTGTTACAGCAGGTACGAGTGGATACGGTACCTACTGGATGGTATGGTTACGACAAGTACATTAACATATTACCAGCATACTGCAACGTTTTACGAGACTGATACGCCGGAACCTGGTTGAGCTCGTTATGTTCTAAAAAATCGCCTTTTGGATTCCGTTCACCGATTGTGAACAAGTTCACGGGGTATAAGCTGACTCCCCACCAAATGCCAACAACATCGGGCGAGTGCTAGAGGAGGAGACGAAATAGGTTAACACATAATAAACTTATTTGTACTTTGTACTCATCTCAGATCAGAAAATCCTTACGGTTGCCAATATACAGCCTTTACAGTTACGTAATATACTTACAAACATAATAATTATTAATTATATCGATGTTCGACAGAGAATAATTTGGTTTACCAGATAATAATATTATGAAATGCTTAGCCAAGGTATCCTAATTTTTTTTTAAAATATTTCCTCGTATTATTACTTATTATAATAACTACCTTGCATATTCATAGACTTATGAAATTATTTAATATTAATTAAATTCAATCCTGTAAGTGATATTGCGTGTTCAGCGGACACACCGCACAGTGCACACACGCCTCAGACCCGCGGGGTTCGGACATTCGGTTTTGTAAAATTGCGATTCTTATTTGGCTTCCTTCATTAACCAGCGATGAGTCAATTATTTTGAGTGCAATTAAAGTATTACAAAAATATTCAGTCGGTCAGTCCCCTTTTTTTTTACCTTTTTCAATTTACTTACGATTTACTTTTACTTTTAACATTTCGTAAGAAGATATCCATACCAGTGTATCCTCCTATGTCGTGCGAGTGTCACACGAACAGAACTGACCGCGCCGCCGCGCCGCCGCGCCTCCGCGCCTCCGCGCCTCCGCGCCGCGCTGTGACGCTGCCGGCGCGAGGCGGTCTACGTGGTCTATGTGTACGGACTATCTACTGGTCTATGGGCTACCTCACTATTCTATTCTATTCGTCTAGGTACATGCCACTTGTCTAGGCTTGTTAGTGAGCGGCACTCAGCCTTCAGCACGACGACCTGGGCTGATACTGGTAACGACAGAATTATTAGCAGAATAACGACGACTCAATCATGGTGAGCGCAGTGTCAGCGGCAAGCCGAGAGCGGGGCGGGGAGGGGGGGGGGGCACAGGGATCGCGTAAATGTCAGCCTAGTTAATGAGCGTGCGACCAGCAGCCAGCAGGGAGCAGGGAGGGGCGGCACTCGTTAACCTTTGCAGGCGTCGCGCGTCGTCACAGAGGATGTACTGGCGGGGGGCCGGCCCGCGTAGAGCTATTGTGTCACTAAATCTCCTCGCCTTAACTTAAATTTTATGCGTCCACCAAGTGCATGTGATGTTACGGACGTAATAAACATAACATTGAACGCAATAAAATTATAGGTGCCAAAGAAGGAACAAGCGGGCTAGGACAAGTCGGGGCGGGGCACGGTGAGGCGGGGTGGGCGAGCATAGTGCATGTCGTGCTGACACCGGAGCCGGTCGCCGGCCGCCGTGATAGCTGCTACTTTAAATGTAGCTGGGAAGTGACTTGGTACATTTGGATAAGACAGTCTTCCTTGTAAAAATGTATATTTTATAATCATTAAGTATCTAAAATATTGCATATACCATATCGCTTGCAACGTTCAAAACTTGATTATAAATATTTTTAAATGTTTGTTAGATACCCAATAAAAAAGCTGTCACTTATGCCTCCGGTTGATTAAAATGTAACCAAGAGGCCCACGCCCGCCGCCGGCCGGGGCCCGCGCCCGCCGACTACATACGGAGCCGTCACCAGCACTGTTTGACTTCTCATAGGTTATAACTAACCATGCATCTATATGCAAAGAAATTAAATCAAACTAAATTAATTCACTTACTAAGATTAAATTGGATTTCTCAAAGCGCTTCCGACTTCTACGACTTTTAACTTTTATTGAGTGTCGCTACGGGCTTCGAGAGTGCTACGCTGTGCGTAACGCCAGCTCCCTCTTCCTTACAAATGTGCACAACTCGTTATACTGAGGCCCGGACTCCACCGAACGAGACGAGAGGAGAGGCGAGCTGCCAATAGAATGTCGTTACATTTATTGGAATCGTGTCAGCCGGGAGGAGACCGAACATGAAGCGAACAGAGTGGTGGAGGTTGCTTCTCTGTCAGAGCTAGCTCTTAAGTTCTTTCCATTTTTTCATCATATAACTGCCTCGTTGGTCTAGTGGTCGCTAAGCGCGACTACTGAGCATGAGGTCGTGGGTTCGAATCCCGGGTCGGGCATAGTGTTATTGGGTTTTGCCATTAGGTTATTTTCAGTAGCAATACGGTACCTAGATTTCTGCCCGGTTGATAGGCACGCCCCCTATTACATTGGGACCTATAACATAACTGGCGAAATGTGAATGTACTAGTACATCTCTGCCTACCCCTTCGGAAATTTAGGCGTGACGTTATGTAACATTATATGATGATAAAGGTGACTCTAATCGGCACAACGTGTCCTGCTCGGATAATACTTACGTCAAGTTAATGACAAGCTGCGCAGGCGTCACCCGCCTCAAAATAAACTGGGAGAAAAATAAAATACTTGTTTTATTTATACAAAAATATTTATTATCTGTATGTAGCAGTGTCGCATTCCCCTCCCCCTACCCCACCCCCTCACTCTGACACACACACCGGTGTCACTGCCACATCTCTGCCATAAATACATTCTTACTACTAAAGTTAAATAATATCTAAATAGTAAAAAGGTTCGTTGTTCGCTCATCTTCAAGTATACAAAACCCGTACAGTCAGTCGTGTATTGTGTCACCTACACGAGTGTTGTAGCTAACATTAGATAGTAATACTTGCATTGAAACGTACCTATGTTAATATGTACAACAAGTAATATTGTGAGTCTGGAGTATTATGCTAACGCAGGTTTTGAATAATTTTGCAAGACTATAAGAGTACAGCAATGTAATACATGCAATTATTACATACATATTGTTCGTTTGCGACACCATGTCGGTGTGTTTCGTGTTTTACAAATATCACAATCACTTGGCACAGCCCGAGGCTGTGTGCAGACACTAACTGAGCGCGTGCAGCAGCACGAGCCACAGCAGCGGCGACGCGGCGCGCGCGGACACTGCGCAGGCGCGCGATGACAGCGCGCTGGCGTGGCACGCCGCCTCATCCGCCTCCAGCGCCAGCAGCGCCACGTCGCCCCCCTCCCCGCGGCACGCGCTGCGCCGCGCCGCTGCCCGCGCGCCCGCGGACCAGCCGCCCACCTCCGCCGTCCAGCGCCGCAGCCACGCACCCACCCATGACACCGAGCAGCCGCAGCGCAGCGGGTTACCGGAGACCACCAGGCCGCCTGGCGACAACACACACGCGTCACTACCTTCCATATACGAGCATGTCACGCAGAGCGAGCAAATATTACCTGAAAGGAGCTTAGTGGCGAGGCGATTCCACCCGGTGAGGTTGGGGTAGAGAGTAGTGGGCCCGAAGCTGACGAGCTGGTTGTCACTGAGGTCGAGCGCCAGATGCGGCACGCGCGCCAGCGGGCGCAGCAGCCCCGCAGGAAGCGCGCGGACGCCCGTGCCCGACACCCGGAGTGCCAGCGCGCGCTGGCGGCCCAGCGACGAGAACGCGACCTCTGATAAGTGCCGCAGCGTGGCGCCGCGCACAGAGATGACACGCAACTTAGGTGCCCGCAGTCCACTTAACTGAGAATCCAATACACTCTCCCGCACATACACTTCCAATGTCTCAAGTCCTTGTGTGCAGGCAGCTATGTCAGCAAACGATACGTCCACCCTGCCGGTGGTGGGTAACGACTCGAGCCAGAGAGAGCGCAATGATACTAGCGGCTTGAAGGCTCGCGGCTCTATGGCCTCTAAATGTCTCAAATGATCCATACGCAAGCGCAGCAGACGGTCAAGGCCTTCGAATGAGCCGCGAGAGACGCGCACGATGGGGTTGTGCGATACATCGAGCGAGGTGAGGTGTGGGAGCGCAGACCACATTGCCGGCTGTAGGGAAGTGAACCTGTTGCGTGCCAGGTCCAGCACGCGCAGGTTAGCCAGCCGCCGCACGTCTGCCTCGCGGTATGACGCTATGTGGTTACTACTCAGGTCTAGCTCGGTCAGGTTGCTGAGTGGCAGGTGCGGCACTGCCTTGAGACCAGCACCTGCCAATGCCAGGCGGCGCAAGCGTGGCAGATTGTGAAACAACTCTTTAAAATTGGTCTTTATCATGTTGTAGGATAGATCGAGGCATCGCAGTCGTGAGATCCCAGCAAAAGTATTATCGGAAAGCACAGTGAGCCCGTTGCGCGTTAGGCTTAGTTCATGCAAGAAAGGTATGGAGTGAAACATGGCGGCATCTAAATACTCAAGACGATTTCTCGCCAGCTCAAGCCGGCGCAGCGTGAACCCGACCTGCGCCAGCGCGCTGCTTGGAAAGATGGTCAGCTGGTTGTCGCTTAGATCCAGGTGCTCCAGCACGGTGTTTTTGAAGACGTCGCGTGGCAGGGCTCGCAGCTCGTTGGCGTCGAGGCGCAGGTGTCGCAGCCGGCGCATGTTGTGGAATTGTTCCACGGACAACTGCACCAGCCGATTGCGCGATAGGTCCAATATCTGCAGAGTAGACAGCTCTCCGAACGCTCGTCTCTTAACTGCACTAATGTTATTGTGGTGCAGAATCAATATCTCAAGCTTCGGTAATGAGCCGAGAGCCAAGTAATCGATATGCGTCAGATGGTTATTGGACAGGACAAGTTGTCTAAGGGACGGTCCTAGAGAATTAAAGAAACCTTTCGATAAAGTTTCCAATAGATTATGCGACAAGTCTAGAATATTTATGAACACCGTTGGTCCGCCACCGACGAGTGACGTTATTTTGTTATAACTGACGTTTACCGAAAAATTGATTTGATCACTCGATATGTTTTCAAAACTATCTGTGGAGAATTCTACTATTCTATTTTCCTGCAAATCAAGTACTTCTAATTTAGGAAGGCGACTAAACGCGCGGTCGGCGACGAACTGCACTGTGTTACCGGCTAAGTTTAAATAAACTAAGTTTAGTAAATTCGCAAAACTGTGTTCGCTGACGTTATGTATGCGGTTGTACGACAGGTCCAAGCTCTGCAGCTCCTTTTGTTCAGCGAGAAACTCATAGTTTATTTTACTAATATAATTATACGATAGTCTCAATTCTTTTAGCCGACCAGAACCATTGTTAGTCGTTCCGAACACTTCACTCGGAAATTCTATTATTTTATTAAAGTCTAAATTTAAATACTCAAGCGAAGGGAAATGTTTCATATCCTGAATGGTAACATAATGTATGTTGTTATTGTCTAAGCTTAGCCATGAAAGTAAATTGCTAGGCGTAGCCAGCGGAAACTCCCCGCTAAATAGTGTGGACGAGAGTTCGAGCACCTGCAGCGTCGTCAGGTTAGCGAAGACCGCGGCGTCCACGTGGTACAGCTCGTTGAAGCTGAGCACCAGCTCCCGCAGCGGCAGGCTGGCGGGGAACACATCGCCGGCAAGCTGCGCTAGCCGGTTTCCCTTCAGGTTGAGCGTGGCGAGCGCCTCAGACCACGAGTCGAATACCTCCGCAGTGACTGAGGCGATCTGGTTGTAGCCCAGGTCCATGTAGGCCAGTGTCGCCGGCGCTAACCCGCGAAGGCCCACCGGAAAAGAAGTTAGGAAATTTCCGGCCAACGATAGAGAGTGCAAATGTGGTGGAAGGTCCGCTATATCCTGAATACGGTTGTAGGCGAGCGACAGATGCCGCAGCCGGGCCAGCTCCACGACAATGGCCGGCAGGGACGTCAGCTCGTTGTGGTCCAAGTCCAGTCGCTCCAGGTCCCGTCTGAGCGCGTGTACCGTTGCGTCCGACACGTGGCTAATCTTGTTGTAGGCTATCGACAGCTTCTCCAAACGCACACTATCCAGGACGAAAGATGGCACCGACGTAAATTCGTTAAAATCAAGTACTAGTTGCTTGAGCTGTAATCTTTGCTGAAATTCTAGCTCAAACAAGTCGTCCAGCTCGTTGTGGCTCAGGTCCAGGGAGTCGATCTTGGAGTGTTCACTCCGGCAGGTGCGGTTGTGCGCGGGCCGCAGCATGTTGTTTCTGAGGTGCAGGTGTCGCAGCCGCGGCAGGTGTGCCAGCGCTGCGCACGGCAGCTGCTGCAGCAGGTTGTCAGAGAGCCGCAGCAGCGCCAGCGCCGGCGGCAGGGCACTGCCAGCGACCGCGTGCAGACGGTTCCCGTCGAGGTCGAGCTGCGCCAGCTGCCGCAGCGACGACAATGCACCCTCGCCGACCACGCACAAGTGATTATTACTCAATGACAGGCTACTCAGTGAGTCCGATAGGAAACCCCAATCCATGTGTGAATTCAAGTCACTTATGTAGTTGCTGAAAGTAAAGTAAAGTTTATTTGTACGAAATGTGGTACACGGTAACATGTATAGTTGTAACAGTCATTATTTTTAGTTCCACACATTTTACCATTTCGGTTTTTCTTTAATTTATCATGTCACTTACTTTTGCAAATTTAGCCAATTTAAGACTTTTAGCTCGCGAAGAGATTCTAAAGGTACTTCAGTGAACTCATTATATCCTAGATCTAGGGAAGCCAGCGTCGACACCATGGACCTGCAAAAAACAAGGGTCTTTTAGGTGGCAGGCGATATCGGCTGATGAGAGAACATGCTGCAGGGTACGCACGCGAGCGCGCCGGGCTCGATGTGGTGCAGGCGCGACGCGACCAGCACAAGCGTGCGCAGCGCGCGCCCGTCCAGCGCCGCCTCGCCCAGCGCGCCCAGCCGAGCCGCCGACACCGACACGTGCCACACGCCCTCCTCTGACCATAAACACCATATTATTATTCAATTCAAAAACAAATTCTCGCTTTACATCACTTGATTTGCTCTCTCATTATATAAAACCAGATACCTGTGTCGGGAAACCGGTAGAAAGGCACATCACTGCAGGCCTGGTGGTCGCGGCGGCAGGTGCACAGAGCCGTGCGCGCGCAAGGCCGCGCGGGCGCCGCCGCGGGGCGCAGGCCCGACACCAGCAGCGCCGCCGCCACGTTGAGCACGCGCGCCGCGCGCCCCGGCCAGCGCATCACACCCGCCGCTCGGCTGCTCACATACTGAACCCGTCATGTTTACTAAACCACTCGCAATGTCCAACTTCCAAGAAGCTTAACTTACTTCTTCTTCTTCTTAGCGTGTCGATGGCAAAAAAGTAAAATATGTGTATAAAAACTATATAATATATAATTATAATACATGTTGTTAACGCCTGAGCGCCTACCGCAATATTGTTAGACAAAGCTACGCGCACGCTGATCTCGTCTATGAATTCAATATTATTTTTAATTTTTTTTCTTTTTCAACCACCCGCTTGTTTTTTATACTTTGTAAAAATCATATTTTATTAAAGTCATTAGTATCACCTTACATCCGTCAAGAACACACATCTTTGTATAAACGTGGAATTAAAGCCTAATACTTAGAAGAACTGAAGTTTCTATTTCAAGTCTTCCATTTTGTCCACTACGAGACATAAATTGGCGACCGTGACAGGACTAATTTACAAGAAATACATCTTTTACGAAGACAAAGAAAGGGCGACTACCTGGGTCAAACAGAGGTCAAAGTACGCCTGAGAAGACAAAGACTAGGTGCTAAGCTAGCCAGGTCGGTCAGCAACAATCGCGCCGCTCCCAGCCTTAGTGTCGACGTCATCTTCAGCCAGCCAGTCAAAGGATCTATTGATCATTGAAACTACGAATACCCGAGCAGTACACCTACGTGTACCTATTACTGCAGCAGCCAGCTAGTGCTATTTCAACGGAAAGCAGCATCACGCCTTTCAGTTAAGTGCCCTTCCTATGACCTACACCTACCTAATTCTACTTTCCACGAAAGGGATCGCTATTTTCATGGTAGGCATTTTGCTTGTGTTATTTCTCAAATTATTAATAAGTGTTAACAAATATTTCACTTACTAGCTGCAATCATTCAACATTAACAGTAAAAATAAGAACATACTGGTCATTTAAATTCATTACAATAGTCCTACCTACATAATTACATTACAAATAAGACATTGTATTTAATTGCAACAACTTTTAGAAAGACTATAATGAACGTTTATTTTTATCTTTAATTAGTTTCATATCGTCATACTTTGTATCATTACGCTATAATTGTACCTGTATGGGTAAACTAATACACAAATTAGGTGATACATCCTCCTTTCTTCCCATTATCTTATACAGTTTTTATATTATTTGGCCGACTATTTCAGGGCCATTCATCACTGCGATTCACTGAGCGGTGTAGCAACGTGAAGTATCACCGTGCGCCGCACTCGGGCCCGAGTTTCGAGTGCCAGGTGCTGCCGAACCCAGGAATGTCAGATAAGATTTTTAGATTATTAACTTTATTCCTTCACTCTGCATTAGTGCGTTACCGTTAACACGTTGTCTTTGTAAACGTACATACATTCAAATATTTTTAAATTTTGTTCATCTTTACAAATCTTACACTTATTACTGTACATAAATATTAAACAACATGTCTTCAAGTGACGACATTAATGCAAAACAATTAAAGGAATTATTCGCTAAACGTAGCTCGATCAAGGGCCGTTTAACAAAGTTTAAAAAATATTTGGATATTGTTTGCTCCTCAAAACTATCTAAGACACAGGTCAAAGAATTAGAAATCAATATTGAAAAAATTAGAGCTATGTCAATTAAATTTGATGAGCTTCAAGGTCAAATTGAGGTTATAAATTACGAAGACATCGACACGGAGATTGATGATCGAGATGATATAGAACAAATTTTCACCTCGCATCTTGCGATTGCTCAAGAACTATTAGATAAATATAGCAATATGTCCAACAATTCTGATCAACACAATTTATCCCAGTGTCATCACGATCGTTCATCTCACTGTCATAACGTTGAATTTAAGTTGCCACAAATTCAAATTGCAAAATTTGACGGAGCTTATTTCCGCTGGCTTGAGTTCCGCGATACCTATTTGTCACTTATTCACAATAATGAACGTATCACGCCTGTTCACAAGTTTCATTACCTCGTATCGTACCTGGAAAATGAGGCAGCCCGAATTATATCTAATCTCGAAATTTCTGAAAATAATTATGAAAATGCTTGGCAACTCCTGTGCGATCGTTACGACAACAAGCGTCAACTTGTTAATCATCATCTTAATTCTTTAGTTAACATTGGTGCAATAACGCGTGAGTCAGACAAATCGTTACGGTTTCTTGTTGATCACGTCACAAAAAATTTACGAGCTTTGTATAACTTAGGTCAACCTACCGAACACTGGGATACGCTAATCATTCACATGCTTTCATCGAAGCTAGACAATCGTACCGTCATTAAGTGGGAGGAACATCGCAATAGTTTACCTGATGTCCCAAATTTAAGGGAATTTAATAAGTTTTTAACCGATCGTGCCGATGTCTTAGAAACATTATATCGCAACAAGGTTGATAAGCCTAAGGCACCACATACACAATCACGCCAAACAGACAATACATCTCACACAAAGTCGTTCGCTTCTACCACTCATAATTCAAATACTGTCGTCTGTATTATCTGTAAAGGCGATCATAGGATTTATGACTGCCCCATATTCAAATCAAAGAGTGTTGAGGAACGAAAGGCCGACGTATCCAAATTACACTTATGTCACAATTGTTTAAGACCGGGACATAGTGTACGTGATTGCAAATTAGGCCCTTGCCGTGAGTGCAAGCGTAGGCATAATCATCATCATCAGCCGTAAGGCGTCCACTGTTGAACGAAGGCCTCCTCCTTTTAGAAGGGGGTGTTGCCATAATCCCCACGCTTGGCAAGCGGCTTGGGGATCGCAGTGTTGGTGGTCAAGTTACAGAAGACGCTGCTGCCCATCTTCTGAGTTTTCCCTTAGTCGCCTCTTACGACACCCACGGGAGGAAAGGGGGTGGTCAATTCTAGGCCGGATACCACACGGCCTGTAGGCATAATACGCTGCTGCATTTACCTAATGTTAAAAACACAACTGCGGGCAATAACACAACTGAAATATCAGCCAACAACTCAATCAAACAAAATGGCGACGTAAATCAAGTTATTTTATCTACTGCCATGGTAAACATTGCAAACCCTCATACAAACGGCCAAATTCAAGTACGTGCATTGTTAGACTGTGGCAGTCAATCCTCATTCATTAGCCAATCACTCATGAATAAACTTTCATTACAAATATGCCCCATAAATACGATTAATATTATTGGTATAGGCAACAACTTAGCCGCACACGTGGATAAAGGTTGCATTGCCCAATTAAATTCATTGAGTAATGACTATAGTGTAATTCAGACATTTTATGTACTAAAGGAATTAACTGGCATCATTCCTAAGCATCCCGTAAATATAAGTCAACTTAAAATACCCAAAGATATAAGCTTAGCTGACCCGTATTTTAATCAACCCAGGACTGTTGACGTATTAATAGGGGCAGATTTGTTCTGGGACCTGCTGGGTAATGATCAGCTTGGCTTGGGTAGTAACATGCCCAGGCTTAGGAGTTCAAAGCTAGGTTGGGTCGTTGCCGGCCCCATTCCTGTAAAGATTCCTAATAAAGTATCATCTAACATTCAGTGTCATATTTCAATAAATAGTGCGAACGATGATGCTAATATTCACGCACAATTGACAAAATTTTGGGAGCTTGAACAAGTTCCTGATAAACCCTTTCAAAACAAATTGGAAAGAGCATGCGAAACCCATTTTTACCGCAATACATATCGCCTAGACACAGGCAGATTTTGTGTTTCACTACCTCTTTCAGACACTCCCGATTGTTTGGGTGATTCGTACACAATGGCTAAGAAACGATTACTATGTTTAGAAAAACGTTTTCGCAAGCAGCCGGACCTTAAGGCTCAATATCTGAATTTTATTCGAGAATACGCTGAATTAGATCACTTAGAGGAATGTCCTATTTCCAAGCCGTCTTCTTCGTATTATCTTTGTCATCACGCTGTATTTAAAACAAATAGCGAAACCACCAAGATCCGTGTTGTTTTTGATGGCTCAGCGCGAACATCATCGGGATTCTCTCTCAATGATGTATTAATGGTAGGCCCTACCATTCAAGACTCTCTCTTCTCCATTCTTATTCGAGCCCGTCAGTACAAGTACATTTTTACCGGAGACATTGAAAAAATGTACCGACAAATTCAAGTAAACGAGCGAGACCGCAACTTGCAGCTAATTTTATGGAGAGATGATGAATCAAGCCCTATCAGAATTTTGCGACTGAAAACTGTCACTTACGGACTTGCAAGTGCAGCATATTTGAGCACAAAGTGTTTATGGTTGTTGGGAGAGAATTGCGACGATAAGCTCATCAGTACTATTATCAAACACGACTGTTATGTCGATGATTATATCACAGGATCCAATGATGAAGCAGAACTACTTTATATACAGAGCATGTTGTCATCTACCTTACGGTCTGGTTGTTTTAACTTACGTAAATATAGGTCCAATTTACCAAGCTTATTAGAGTCATCAGTGATTGATAAAAATGACAATGTCAGCCTGAGTGAATCGACGAGCACTCTAGGCCTAAACTGGAATCCCACAACCGATGCTCTTTACATATCCGTGGAGATTCCTCACGAAGACGAAAAAATTACAAAGCGATCGATATTATCTGCATCGTTTAAGATTTTTGATCCACTGGGTCTCCTAAGCCCATGCGTCATTCAACCAAAAATGTTACTTCAATCATTATGGCTGAGTAAAAAAGATTGGGATGAACCAGTAAGCTCAAATATACAAGAATCTTGGATTAAATTCATACGTAAATTACATTGTTTGTCAAATATAAAAATTCCAAGATTAGTGTTATGTGAATCCCCTAGTATTATAGAAATTCATACTTTCAGTGACGCCTCTCAGGGAGCCTACGGTGCATGTGTATACTTACGCTCTATCAATCTAGCAGGCGAAATCAAGGTCAGCCTACTGTGTTCTAAGTCCAAGGTTGCACCTTTGAAGCCGACGACGATACCTCGACTAGAGCTTTGCGCAGCCCTACTGGCTGCTAAATTATGTAAAGCTGTTACTAATTCATTGCGATATAAAGCCAATCGCCTAATTCATTGGTGTGACTCCAGTGTTGTGCTCAGTTGGCTTCAAAGCAACACCTTAAAATTAAAAACATTCGTGGCAAACAGGGTAGCTGAAATTGATGAACTTACCGATTGCTCCTCGTGGCGCTACGTTCCTACTGGTCAAAATCCAGCTGATCTGATTTCCAGGGGCGTAAATCCAGATCAAATCAACGGTATTGATCTATGGTGGTTCGGTTCAGAATTTCTAATGCAGGATGAGTCTAAATGGCCTAGTTTACCTCAATTGATCGTTGAAACTGAACTGCCCGAAATAAAATCAAATTCCGCATTAAATCAGGAAGTTAATAATGATATTTTGCAAATAAACAACTTTTCTTCATTCAGTAGGCTAAAGCGTACATTTGCATATATTAAACGATTTATTTTTAATACGCGCCATTTTAAAAACCGAATTATTGGTCGACTAACTATTGATGAATTAGAGTCCGCATTTATTCATTTGTGTAGAATTTCTCAGCAAAATTCATTCCATATAGAATATAACCTTTTGATAAAAAACAGATCTTTGAGTACTAAGTCTACGATTCTATCACTGGCTCCTTTTTTAGATGCACATAAGGTTATCAGAGTTGGCGGCAGACTAGATCTGTCTAACTACAATTACACAAAAAAACATCCTATTCTTCTACATGCCTCTCATCATCTTACCAAGCTCTATTTCAAATATCATCACCTATATAATATGCATGCTGGACCACAACTATTGCTGGCTTGCGTCAGAGAAACTGTGTGGCCAATAAATGGTAGAAACTTAGCCCGCCGCACCGTTCACAATTGCGTCATATGCAGACGCGTACAAGGAAAGACAATAAGTCCCATGATGGGCAACTTACCTGCGCAGCGCATCACACCTGACTTCCCGTTTCGTACTACTGGAGTCGACTTCGCTGGCCCATTTTACACGCTCAATAGGAAGGGTCGAGGTGCGCGAATAATTAAGACTTACCTTTGTTTGTTCGTATGTTTTCGATACAAGTGCGTGCATCTGGAAGCTGTTAGTGATTTGTCTAAGGATGCGTTTATATTAACACTTCGCAGGTTTATTTCGAGACGCGGCAAGCCAGCGGAAATATTCTGTGACAATGGACGCAATTTTGTTTCGGCAGCAAAGGAAATAGGATTTTTTTTAAAAACCACTCAGGATCCGGTAATTGACTTTGCAGTTAATGAAGGCATAAAGTTTGTATTTTCTCCCACTTACGCTCCACATTTCGGCGGCATCTGGGAGGCTGGTGTCAAATCCGCGAAATTCCACATAAAACGTGTTATGGGTAATATTCATCTCACTTTTGAGGAAATATCTACCCTCTTCACACAAGTCGAAGCTATCTTAAATAGTCGACCCTTATGTCCCCTTTCGTCCTCTCCTAATGATTACCATTTCCTAACTCCCGGGCACTTTCTGATAGGTCGTGCCCTCAGAGCATTGCCAGGTCCATCATTGGAAGGCCTTAACCAGAACAATTTACAACGCTACCTGCGGCTTGAACAAATTTATCAGCACTTCTGGAAACGCTGGCAAAGGGAGTATATAGCAGAATTACAACAACGTTCTAAATGGCGCACCAATATGGCGTCGCTTCGTGTCGGAGATTTGGTTCTGCTGCAAGAAGATAACGTGCCCCCACTCAGCTGGCGAATGGGACGCGTAACTCGCTTGTTTCCTGGATCTGACAACATATCGCGCGTAGCTGACATCGAAACAACAAGAGGCTGTTTTCGAAGACCTCTAACCAAGATTTGCCCCTTGCCTGCAGCCGACAGCATTGATTCTTGAGTTGAAAGGAGCCTTTCAACGGGGGGGAAGATGTTAACGCCTGAGCGCCTACCGCAATATTGTTAGACAAAGCTACGCGCACGCTGATCTCGTCTATGAATTCAATATTATTTTTAATTTTTTTTCTTTTTCAACCACCCGCTTGTTTTTTATACTTTGTAAAAATCATATTTTATTAAAGTCATTAGTATCACCTTACATCCGTCAAGAACACACATCTTTGTATAAACGTGGAATTAAAGCCTAATACTTAGAAGAACTGAAGTTTCTATTTCAAGTCTTCCATTTTGTCCACTACGAGACACATGTATATGTTTATAAATAATAATTATACAATAATAATTATTCATTTGCCAAGATTATATTAGCTTGGCCCAAAATTCAGCGGCCCTAATTCCGCTTGCAGAGGCGGTCATAAGATCCTCAGGTGAGCATGTGACAGGGCAAGAGGCGCAAGATGGGAGGTGAGCCATTGTTTGCGGAGAGACGCCACATACACACCGGAGATCTGAACCATCTATAAAACCCAACTTGTGGAGGTTGTCCCTGCTGCGGCCAACCTGGGTACGGAGTCGATTTAGGGATTTCCAAGTTGGCCACGGCAAAGTATACCCAGGTGGAAGACTCTCTGATGGCTTGATAAAGGAGTCGGGAGGACTCTGTAGCTCCTGCCAAAGGTCGCATCTTCCGGTAGAGGCGCTACTGACAGCTGGGTCCACGCACTTGAAAAAGCTGTTGCGGCTTTTGAGCCTTTGAGGCACTGGGCTATAGGTGTGCATTGGATGGCGTGAATCGTCCTGTAGCTTCGCTCTTTCGGTGCGGTCTGCTACGGTCCTGCGAATTTCCAGGGGTGCAATGCCAGTCAGTGGATACAGCAGCCGCAGAGGCGTCGGTTTGAGGCAACCTGTGATTATCCGGCACGTCTCGTTTAAAGCTGTATCCACTAAGTTGGCGTGAGCAGAGCGGTTCCACACTGGGCAGGCATATTCACCAGCAGAAAAACAGAGCGCCAGTCCAGTTGTACGCAGAACTTGCGGAAAGGTTCCCCATCTGGTGGATATTAAGCGCCGAAGGAGGTGATTTCTGCTTTGCACTTTCTGTTTTAAATGTTCGCAGTTCTGCTTGTAAGTGAGCGATCTGTCCAGTATGATTCCTAGGTATTTTGGGTGAGAATTGTGTGTGATGGGTACCCCTTGCCATAGTATTTTTAGTGTGCGCCCCGCCTGCTTGTTCCGTAGGTGGAAAGCGCATGATTGCGTTTTTGAGGGATTGGGTTTAAGCGCGTTATTAGTGTAATACTGGCTAAGGTCGGTAAGGGCTACAGATAACTTGGCCTCAATCTCCTCAAATTCATAAGCTTGACAAGTAAGTGCCAGATCGTCTGCGTACAGAAAGCGGGTTGTATGTGGGCAACTTGGTTGGTCGTTGGTATAAATATTAAACAGTAGTGGGGCTAATACACTACCCTGCGGCAGACCTTCTTTTGGGTTCGCCACCTACTTCTTTCGTTAGGTAGGTGAACTTGAAATCGTCTGTTGCTAAGTAGTTCTCGGAGAATTTTGGTAAACTTTATGTCCTCAATTAGGTTGGTGACCTTCCACAGCAAGCGTCTTATATTAACGGTGTCGTAGGCTGCTGACAGATCTACAAAAACCGCTCCTGTTACTTTCTTAGTTTCAAATCCGTCCTCAATGTATTGAGTAAGGTTAAGGACCTGGCTGCAGCAGGACTTTCCCGGTCTGAATCCAGCTTGTTCTGGTAATAATTTTGGGTCTACAAGGTGTGTGAGGCGGGCAAGCAATAGCCTTTCAAACAGTTTGTGAGTGTGGCAGAGTAGAGATATAGGGCGGAAATTTTAAGGGTCGTCATGAGACTTTCCTGGTTTGGGTATGGCGATAATCTTTGATTTTCTCCAAAGGCGGGGAATGCCAGATGGTGCTAAACATCCATTGAAGAGGTTTAGTAACCACGTAACAGAAGTTGGGCCGAGATGTTTGATTTGCTCAACTGATATGCCGTCGACTCCTGACGCCTTACCGCAGTTTAACCGTTGAATAGCAAGTATTATGTCGGTTAACTAAAATGGGTCGCACACAGACTCATTGGGGGGTGAGGGGCTAATAACTTTGGGAGTTCTGCCGAGGCGTGTTGGTGGTTTGCCGTTTAGGAGCAATTGGTGGGTGACTTGGTTAGCCGTTACTAAGCTAGGTACATAAGGAGGTGGTGGATCGCTGGTAAGCTTTCGAATAGTGGAACTTAACTTAACTTACTGAATGAACGTAATACCTTGATAGACAACATACATGCTACGTCCGGTGTAATCTATTATGAGGACCTTGTTGCGACTAGAACAAACTTCCGTGCTTTCAGACGTTTTTGCCATACCTACTATTGGAATCAAAATAACAGATAGGACATTAGTTTTAACTTTTATACCCGTGGTGCTTGGCGACTGGTCTTATCTCAGTTGTGGATCCCATTTTTATGCTTCTGGCATACTAGTCTTTGTGTTTCCCGCTTGCTATGGAGGGAAGTGGGAACTAAATTATTATTCCTACTCTTCGTATATATATTTTATGATTAATTTCGTTGCGGGTTCCAAGACAGTCGAGTCATTTCTCTGGGACGCCTCGAGCTTCATTGCCTCGATGGTTATCATTGTAGATCCTGGCTTACAGGAGTTGCAATGATGGGCATGAGTTGTGGGCTTGTCCCGTAAAAAATCTTTTACTTACGACTTACATAAGCAACGAATCAAACACCAACGGTTATTGTCAGAGTAGCCAGGAGCCAGCTCTGGCGCGCGCCGACCACGTCACTAACCAACCCCTCCGCCGAACGCACCTCTACAGTCTACGTGTACAGATCACAGACTAACTAGGGTCATCACTTTATAACTACCTCTTCCGCTACCAATTCCAACTTTATACCTTCACGCGTTCTTGAGAAAAAGGGGTTTACAGACCGACAGACAGAGACGGATAACAAAGTGATCCTGTAAGGGTTCCGTTTTTCCTTTTGAGGTACGGAACCCTTAAAATGAAAACAAATGGAAATAAGGAGACATTTAACAGTCGAGACCAAACTCATATTCTGGTATAAATTAACGAGAATTAGCTCTCGATCACGTTCGGCTGAGTGTCGGACAGCGAACATCGTTATGGTCTTTTATCTGCTCTGGTCAGAAATAACATATGGTTTTAATCTACCAAGCGTGGACAGTTGGATTATAATGAAATATTAGAGAAGTTCCGATTAATGCACTTAAGTGGATATCTGAGACCTCTGTTTACCCCTCGGGTAAAGCAAGCGTGATTTTATGTAGTCTGCGGCCGATACTTAACCGTAATTATGATACAAGTTGTAGGTTTCCTCCACATATATCTTAACTACTTACGCCAAAGTTTAGTCACGCATTAAATAGATGATTATGACTGTATGTACATATATAATATAATAATGAGAGCCCGGCTACCGGCAGACTCCGCTCCGGGTTCCCTTATCGTAGGGGTCAGCGGCGTCGGCGGCGGTCGTGTGCGAGGCCCGCCGCGTGCTCGACCACCCAGCAGGAGAGCACACTACACACGCGGCGCCAACCACACGCAACCGGCCGCCGCCGACGCTGCTGACACCTTCTCGTTATAACGAAGTTGTTGCGGGTGTGCTGACACAATGTTTTGTTTTAGCAGTACTGATGCCCCCTTACCATGAACTCTTAAAGCAGGACAGTTTACGATGTGCAAGCGAGACGCCCGTACGTGCTGAGTGATGTGGTGTCTCCCTTCCACAACGTAAACGTAAAGGGGACTGTAGTGCGCTCGAAGCGAGCGAGGCTCCGACAGTAGTTCCGTATATTGCTCTGCAGTCACACTCAAACTCTTGTTATTTCGTAAATAATAAACAGTCGTAAGTAATTGGTCTTCGGAATTTTCCTTTCTCTATGTACACTCAACAGCAATCACGCACCTTAATAAGTTCACCACAAAAAAGTAATAGAAAGCGCCACCCTACTACATAACGAACTCAATGCTTCTTGTAGTAATATACATCGAAGTGGAATCATTAAAAAAATTGTTCAAAGGACACCAAGAAACACTTTCATGTAAATAAACTAAATGTTAAATACCTACCTACTGAATAAATATAACACGTACTCGGCAGTAGGGAACACCTTGGTGTATAGATAACGTCCAATTCTTCACAATGTATGTCTATAACGAGCTTGAAACTATTTCATGTTTCATAAACATTTTACTGTGCCGAATACGATTTTCTCCTGGTCACGCACCGAACAATTACCCGCACATAAATAAATCGGAACTTGCGGGAATCGAACCCCACGTCAGCGTCGATTTCAATCATCAACGAACCACCTATCCAGAGCGCTACAATCTCTACGCCGACATGCTGCTACGTCGCGCTACGTAACTTCTACGAAATGCTACGCGTGTTTTATTTACACTCATTTAGGTACAGGTAAGTACTTGAAAACTAATTTAGGTACTTACTCATAGGCAAAAGTTAAGAGTAATCGTCACAAATATAAACTAGTTGTAGACAATTTACTTACAATCCACTATCAAAGTCCAAGGTTCCCGACAACGCTTCTCGAAATCACATCATGAACCGTTAACACAAACTTTGTAAAAGTTTTACGAACGCACAGTAACACAACACGTCGCGCGGAGAACGTGACGGAGGGAGCAGCGTGGCACGAGCGGCGCGCACAGCGGCCGCGGCGGACTGCCGCCGCCGGGCCCGCCGGGCACGCCGGGCACACCGGGCCGCCCCCTACCTCCACACGTACTACAGACAGACTACAGCTCCTATATACCTACTTACTTCCCAATCATAATTTTTTATACTTTTTGTATATGAATATAAAGAAATTAAACATAACATCACGCCTGTATTCCCCGAAGGGTTTGACAGAGGTGTATAATACACGCATATTTCGCCACTTTCTTGTTCATCATAAGTTCCATCAGCCATGTATTAATAGATAGTAGTTTAATATAATACATGTGTATAGCCATATGGTGGCCCAAGTAGTCGTGTCCTCAGGTGGTCAAGCACTGGTGCCGGTAGCGGTAGGAGACAGTTGTATTGCTTGGTGCGTTAAGATGTGTACATTATCATTATATTGCATTAGTTATGTATAATTATATTTCGTGTAAAATAAAAATAAATAATATATCTTACCTACATAGAGGCGCTACAAAGACGGAACTACGTCAGTAACAACAGAGGAAGTATTCTCGGACAGCTTGCACCTTAGCGCTGGAGTCAGACAAGGATGTATAGTTTCGCCGCTTCTGTTTAATACATACACGGATATAATTATGCGTATAACCCTTGAGGACTGGACGGATGGTGTAACGGTAGGTGGATACAAAATTGCCAATCTACGATATGCAGAAGATATTACCTACCCTATTTGTCTCTAGTAATAGCCAAATGGAAGAACTTCTCCTAAAAATGGAACGTGTCAGCCTAAAGTTTGGTTTGAAGATAAATCGCGATATAACCAAAATCATGAATGTCGACAGAGCTAACAACAACTTACCGAACATCACCAAAATAGCAAACTGTCGGGTCGTTTTATCCTACATTTAAGTACCTTGGGACTCTCATCTCAAAACAAGGAGGCTGCATAGACGAAGTTAAGAGACGCAGAGAAAATATGGAGGAATAGAAACATAACGAAAGGTTAGGCTTGTAAAATCGTTGGTGTTCCCCATATTCCTGTACACCTCCGAAACATGTACCCTACGGCAAACCGAAGCTCATAAGATGAACGCTCTGGAGATGTGGTGTGGGAGGAAGATGCTCGGGGTCTCCTGGACCGAGTTCCGAACAAATACCTCCATCCTTGATGACCTCGGCATAAAAGAGCGCCTATCCACCCAAGTGGGCAGTCTAATCCTGAAATACTTTGGGCATGTTGGTCGGCTTGGGAACGACTCCATGGAAAATCTTGTCGTACAAGGGAAAGTCGAAGGCACAAGACCACGGGGGAGATGGATGAGACGATGAGATGGATGGACCAAGTGAAGGCAGCGGTGGGCGCTCTCGTGCAGGAATGTGCCCGCTAACGACCAGCAGGCAGAGGTGGCGGGACGTCGTGCGGCGAGCATTGTCTGCTGCCCAATCAATCGAAACGTGATAACAACGACCACTCGGGCAAGTGTGCAGCAACTAAGAAGCAGAAACAGACACTCCAATTTTATTTTATGCCTATACTATCGAAGAAAGACGATTTTATGTTTCAACTTGCCCTCCGCACACTTTTTAAGTGTATTTATTTATTTAGCGTATGTGTGATTTTGATGGGACTTTTACTGACAGATAGCTTATGGTCCGGACTTTGAATTTCGAAAAGGTTTAGGGTTTGCAGGAAATTCTTGAGATGCAGCTTCTCCGTGACGACCAAACGGATTTTCACATTTTTTGTTTCGAATATAATTAGGGTTCCGCGGGAACTTTTATTTTAGCAAAATCAGAATCAAGTAGGTAAATCTGTTTACTGCTGCTACATAAAGGTATTTTTAATTTAAATCCACGGGTACAAAGCTAATTTAAGTCACGGGCATAAGCTAGTTAGTAGAGGAGAGGAACCAAATGTGAAATACCATTTTGTTTTTGTGTTATAAAGAAAAAAGTTATTGTAAATCAAAAACTTCTATTCTTAGTTCTTATCAGCCATACAGTTGCGCTTCACCAAATAATAGTCTTGTGTTACATTTATTCATTTAAACTACTTCTCAAAAACAAAATTAAATTTGACCAAGGTTCCTATAGTAGGTATGTCATAAAAATTATGGTTTATCATCCATGGTTTTATAGTAGTTCATATTTGGGTACCTATTCTATAATTAGGTACCTTTATGTTAAAAAGTGACTTAAGTTACTTGCATAAATCACAAATTCAGGAGTCGAACTCTGCACCTTCGCAAATACCTTGTGCACAGAGCCCACATAAGCCATTTGATCCATGTCTCTCCTCGAGTATTTTTAACCCCCGACGGAAAAAGAGGGGTGTTATAAGTTTGACCGCTATGTGTCTGTCTGTCTGTCGGTGTCTCTGTCTGTCTGTGGGACCGTAGCTCTAAAACGGGTGAACCGATTTGGATGCGGTTTTTTAATTTGAAAGTAAGTTTTCCAGCGATTGTTCTTAGATATGTTTTATGATAAGATATGGGGGGTGAAAGTGGGGATGCCAAATGGAATGTTTTTATATATATCCAAGTGGGGTATCAAATGAAAGGACGTAATGTGCACATTACAATTAAATTAAAAATTTAAAAAACCCCCGACGCAAAAAAGAAAAGCGTTCATTTATAAAGTCAGAAATTTAAATTATCTTAAACGCGACTTGTCTTAAATAGGTGTTACTCGGATCGGATTTAATTATTTATTTATTATCCACTTAAACTGTCTTTCCAGGGGTAGCCCTAATGCGACAGTTCAGAAATTTAAATACTTAAAACTTAAAATACTATTCTTAATCTATTATTTCTATACATATATATATTACTTAAGTTTCCTGTTTATAACATAATACAAATAGTAGTGACTGCCTCGTTGGTCTAGTGGTCGCTAAGCGCGACTGCTGAGCAAGAGGTCCTGGGTTCAAATCCCGGGTCGGGCAAAGTGATACTGAGTTTTCCATTAGGTAATTCTCAGTAGCAGCACGGAGTCTGGATTTGTGCCCGGTTGATGGCAATAGGCTCGCCCCCTATTACATTGGGACTTACAACATAACTGGCGAAATGTGGGTGTACTATATGTTCACCTCTGCCTACCCCTTCGGGGAATACAGGCGTGATGTTATGTTACAAATAGTAGTACTTTTGCAATTGCGGATCGGATTTGATGGCTCAATGACAGGTGTTATTTTTGACTTTTTAAATGACCGCTTGTCTTTTTATGTAACGTTGGGGATTTTTTAAATTATTAATGAGAACCTAGTATAGTGATGGAAAGACTTAGATCAGTTTTTTACGACTAGGAAGGACTATTAGTTTTCGAGAAGATCATGCGGGCGTTATTCCATTTTAGGGCATATTCATATTCCATATATATATATAGTTACGTTCCTCTAATATATATATAGTACAGTAAGTAGTACATTCTGCAACAAAGGAGTTGGTTAGTCTTGATTTGAGAGCATCTAGAGCAGTGATTCCCAAAGTGGTCCAGGTGGACCCCCAGGGGTCCACGGGAGCCTTGCTGGGGGTCTACGTAGGCGTCAATAAAAAATGGGGGTCCATAAGATGTTAATAGGGGTCCACGAAAATTTATCTGCATATAGTTTTTATAAGGGCCTACCTATATTGTTTTAAGTACCTAACTAAGCAGATAACATTTTAATCTGGCAAGCGACTCTTACTTGTCCAAACTTGCGTATTCGATATTACAATTTCGTGTACAGACTTGCAAAGCGCAATCCGTCCGACAATGCTTAGTGCTTGTTTAGACATGATCTTGATCAAGACTATAAATACTCGATGCCAAAGGCATGCTCATTTATTTGTTTCCGGAATTTCGAAAAAGAAGGTGTGAGAAAATTTATATTAGTGTTCCTAGTGCCGGAGAAAAGTAAGTACGTACCTTTTTTTTGTTGTACCTAGTTCTTAAGTATTTTGTTTCGTGTACTGGTCGGTTGATAACAAATGCTTGTATACAATGTGTCCTAGGGATAAGTGACCGCCCGGCGTATTTAGAATATTTGTACAAAATTAAATTAAGTAAAGACGCGTGACGTGCTGCAGTTTTTTTACGATATTTCCTAAGTTTGTTCATCTTTTTCCATTATTTTTGTTTACTGACTAGCCGACATCATAATTTATCAATTAAAATCATTAGACAAAACTAAAATGTAGTAAAAAAATTACTTATATAAAATCACTAAGGCCGCTAAGTCACAAATGTAAATATAATTATTAATGATTTCGTACAAATATTCAAAAAACGCCGGGCGGTCTTATCGCTCGGACACATTGTATATAGCTAACTTAGTAACTTACAGATATTTTAATTGTCCTCTTTCGATTTGAAGACAAACACAGCACGTTTTATTCAATTGTTTTTTCACGAGAGGACTGCCTCTCTAAAAAGGCCGAAAAATCAATATTGCAGAGCAATTACTGTTTTATAAAACTACTAGCGCGTGAACTCATTGATTTAATGAAATTTTAGTTATTGTTTTTATGGTCACTTTTTTGGTCAATTTGGGATTTCGACTTTTATTTTTTCCTACACAAATATGATCAATATTCGATACTGAGTAAACTAATTTTTATTTCTACTATTAAAAAATTGTGGTAAATTAGGTATTTAACATTGATATCGCTTCGTGAAAAAGTCTGTACTTGTCTTAGCGGTTTATTAGTTGGTCCCTTTACAAGCCGTAATACTTTTTCAATATAATGATAATCATAATAATATAAAGCTGACAAAGGCTGCGTTGTGCTACCTATATTCAAATAAAAACTTGGTTACTATAACATTTTTTTTTACAGGGAAGGTAACTGATACAAAACATGGCTACAGCAAAGAAAAAATGTCGACAATACAGTGTCGATTATTTGAAATATGGTTTTGTTCCATCAGAGGCAGATAAACACTTGCCCATGTGCCTAATATGCAATAAAGTTTTAAGCAATGACTCTATGAAACCATCAAAGCTCGAAGATCATCTAAAAAGGTGTCATACTGATAAAATGGGTAAAGATTTAAAATATTTTCAAACATTGAAGGAAAAATATGAAAAGAGACCCACCATGCACAGCATGTTCGCTTCAACATCTCAAAGTAACGATGATGGCTTGCGGGCATCTTACAATATCTCATTACTAATAGCAAAATCTGGAAAACCGCACACTATCGGAGAACAATTAATTTTACCCGCTGTTGAAGAGGTTTTAAAAACTGTTTTGCACAAATCTCCATTTGACGTACTAAAAAGAATTCCATTAAGTAACAATACTGTACAAAGACGCATTGATGAAATGAGCTCTGACATCGAAAGTTTTTTGTGCAATCATCTGCAAAAAAGTCATTTTTCTATACAACTGGACGAGTCAACGTTACCCGGTAATGAAGCATTATTATTAGCATATGTCCGATTTATCATGGAGGAAGAAATTCACGAAGAATTGCTATTTGCCAGAACTTTGGAGACTGACACTAAAGGCGAATCAATATTTAATGTCCTGAGTAATTTTTTTACGGAAAAATCGATTCCATTTACAAACATTATTTCAGTGGCAACAGACGGAGCTCCTGCAATGGTAGGGCGATATCGTGGGTTTATAAGTCATCTCAAAAGAATTATACCAGGACTTACAGCTATTCATTGCGTAATCCACCGACAACATCTTGTGGCGAAACATTTAAGTGACAGGTTGAACCAATCTCTTCATTTTATAATAAACGCTGTCAACAAAATTAGAAGCAATGCATTGAATACGCGTTTATTTGCTCAATTGTGCGACGAAAATGACGAAGACTTCCAACGACTGCTCTTACATACTGAAGTACGCTGGTTGTCGAAAGGTGCATGCTTAACGAGATTTTACTCTGTTTTCGATTCCGTATTAGAGTTCTTAGAAAGTAGAGATCCAGATTTAAAAGAAAACTTGATCAAATTCAAAGGAGACATTGCGTATTTGACAGATTTGTTTAAAAAATTTAATGATATTAACTTGCAGTTACAAGGGGACAGCCTGAATTTAATAAAAACAAAGGGGATAATTTCGGCTTTTCTTGGGAAATTGAAATTTATGAAGCAAAACATTAGTCGGCGCGAATTATCTCAATTTCCAAACTTGTCGCAGGTAGAAACTATTGATGAGGATATCCATACCTACAGTCAACATTTAAGTGCCCTGCATGATGACTTCAAAACCAGGTTTGAAGATATGCTGACGATGGATATACCACCATGGATCGTAAATCCATTTGATGAAACTGAAGTGGCCAATGTATTATTACAAGAGGAGCTGCTTGAGCTAAGCACCAATGAGGAGCTGAAGGTGAAATTTAGAAAAGGCTACCAAACATTTTGGCTGCAAGCAGAAATACACGAAAAATATCCTGGACTGTGGGAAATCGCAAGGAAATTTTTGATAGCTTTTCCCTCATCATACCTTGTCGAAAGAAGTTTTAGTGCCGTTACAAACCTCTTAACAAAAAAAAGGAGCAAACTAAACATCACAGAGCGGGGGGATTTGCGGTTATTGCTCACAAAAATAAAGCCAAACATTGATCGTTTGCTGACACTCCATCAAATACATCCTTCCCATTAATTAAAAATTATGTCCACAACCTATAAGTATTACCTTATTATTATTTTTTTGTAATTCTTTTCTTTTAATTAATAAAATGTTATAAAATGTACCATTTTTCGTTTTTATTTAAAATTTAAAATTTTAACCTATCAGAATATAGGGACGGAACTCAGAAGCGACACAATTTTTATTTTTTGTCGACTTTAACAATGTGGTAGGAATGTAGCAGCAGGGGGTCCACCGACACCAGTTTAATTTTGAAAGTGGTGCACGAGAAAAATAAGTTTGGGAACTACTGATCTAGAGCATGTTCCGGAAATTCCCAGATTTCCCCATCAAGGTATCCCAGAAGGCTCTCAAAGCAACCACCTTTATTAGTTTGAGCATTGACATTTATTATGATGTAGTTTGCATGTAAGAGGTAACCTTCTAAACTGTACGTCTAATATTTTACTAATATTTAGAATGGACTAGGGTAGAAATAAGCTCACAATCGTCTGCGCAGACGTAGTCGCGGGCAGATTCTAGTTAAATAAAAATCTAAGGACAGCAGAATGTTGGATCAGTGGCGGATTTACAGTCTTAACCGCCCGAGGCCATTTAGTAAGTATCAGCCGCCCCTTTCTTAGCACCCCTCATATAGACTAGATACATAAGGAATTTACTATTGTTCTTAGTATTGGTGAGTTATTTTTTGTAATCATAAGTGAATTTTTGTCTCGATTGGCCGCCCTAGGCTCGGGCCTACTGGGCCCTAGAGTAAATCCGCCACTGGGTTGAATTGTAGAGCAATTAAACAGGCAGGTGGGGTTTTAAAATTTATTGATTATTTCCTAGTCACATCACTTAACTTCCTTAACCTGGAGACCTGTAACAAAAGAAATGTGATAAATATACATAATATAACTTGTACCAAAGAAACCATATTTTTGGCTTATTCATAAAAGTTACAAGGTGCCAAGTTCACTATGTTCAATTTTAAATAACATTACAAATAAGGAACCTTTATTTATGATAGCAGTGACACAAAGGAACTTGAATACACAAGTTTATACTACTTCATGCTTATGGAAAATAAGTCAAAATTGTTTTAACAAGCTGTAAATAAGAATTTCCTAAGGGACCGGGGATGGCAGGATTATAAAAAGTTTGTAGTGCCGGATTGTCTGAATGACTATGTTCGAATCATGAATTAATGACATTGTAAGAGACTTTAGTAGTCTGTAAACACTGTAAATTGCACTATCTACACTATTCTAAATCAAAGTGAGTATAATTGAAAACTCAATTTAAGAAAAAAAAAAATGCTGTACACTCTGCAGAGTGCAGTTCCTACACCCTATATCTAGATCCATGCTTTAAACATGTAGCAGTCCTTTCTCCTTCTGTATAATACAAGGTGGACTTCTTTAAGTGCAGATGGTAGATGAACAAATCAAAAACAAATAAAAATGGACCCAGTTGGCAGTCACTGTGATGCCACAGACCTTCCTAGCAAAATATGATTATTATAAAACAGAATTAATTAAAAATTATTGAAAGGTGATGGGAGTTTAAGGGATTACAATGTATTAAAACTGTCACTTTCAAACCAAAATCTGCTATGTGCACTAGTTTACCATCTTTTCTATAAATAACATAATATGCCATTAGGAGTTTGATCAAGAAGACATTTTGTTCTTTCTAAATACTATAATCAAAATGTTGAAATCTCAAAAAAGTGCATATAGCAGATTTTGGTATGACAACAACCAAATAGTGATAATTAAAAATACTATACATATCAACAGTGCCTCCTGCGTCAAACTATGGTTAAAAACCATTCAAGTGACCCCAGTACTATTTTTATATTGTTTTAATAAATCAGTCAAGCAACCATTTAGGATTAGGAGAACTTTATAAACACTTAAAATTTAATTGTTGTACTGTGTACTGTTTGAATCAATTTTGGCCATTACCATATTTTCCACAATTTCTGTTTTTCCCACACAACTCCCATAATTGCAAAATTTCCACCTGCACAATATTATAATAAAAATGCCAGGGTATGCATCTGCCCCACTACAAACATTATAAACATTCAAGGTTAGTTGAAACTGAACCATGAATGTTTACAATTTTATGAACCATGTTTTCAATAATAGGTAGTTAAAAAGACATGTGAATAAAATAAATAGTGACTTCTATGATGTATTTACCTGGTGGTAAGCTCTGCTTGAGTTTCTCAGCCTTCTCTTTGTCAGTGATCACCAGTGTGTACAGGAACCGTGAGCAGCGCACCTTGAACTTCACATTCTCAGGGTTCTTCTTTATCTTAACAGCTGAAATTATAAACACCCATTCTCATGTAATTAACAGTAGTCACTTTCGTGTTATTATCACAACACAATATCTCACAGTTCATACAGAAAGTGTAGAAATAATAATAACTAGTTTGTCTTTGTAACAAGCTGGAGACTGGAGGTTAACACTAGTGAGGTAAGTATCTCCTAATTATAATAAATACACTTACATTTAGCGTCTTTCCTCCGCGCTTTCAGTAGAAAATCTTTGATATCTTTAATTTCGCGCGGCTGCAAGACAACAAACAAAAACATTACTCACAGGACTGAAACAACATAATTATATTTTATTTACGTATATACTTAGGTATGTAAAAAAAGTATAATTTAGGTACACTAAATAAATACAAACATGAATGTCATTTCCCTTACCATGATGAAGAATTGACGACAATGTTCCGCGAAGAACTGAAATAAAAACAAACGTTAAAACTAAAATATCACTCAAACACAATAGCCTTGTGTTACTTATAAGTAATTGAATTAGAAAACCTTAAAAAGTACTCTTAATTTGTGAGATTTATAAGGATTTTTTAAAGAGACAAACTTTTCATACATATCTCACCTGTCAAGTTTTACAAAAGAACCCTTTGACGTTTTGTCTTTTGACACTTTCATTTGACATTCATATTTTAACGTAAATGTGACAAGCATAGAAAAGTATGACCGCAATATTTTAACGCTCAAGATTGAGAAAAGAGGATTGGCAAAGAAAAAGGGAGACCTATACCTATGCCTATACCCAGCAGTGGGTGATACCAGTGATACCAGCCTGAAATGGTGATGATTATTACAACTATTCTTGGTAACTTGACGAATTTACTCGAACTTACGAATTTACACAACAGACAAGAAGCAAAAAATCGGCCGTGTGGTATCCGGCCTAGAATTGACCACCCCCTTTCCTCCCGTGGGTGTCGTAAGAGGCGACTAAGGGAAAACCCAGAAGATGGGCAGCAGCGTCTTCTGTAACTTGACCACCAACAAACACTGCGATCCCCAAGCCGCATGCCAAGCGTGGGGATTATGGCAACACCCCCCTTCTAAAAGGAGGAGGCCTTTGTTCAACAGTGGACGCCATACGGCTGATGATGATGATGATGATGAAGAAGCAAAAAAAAACAAAATATTAATATATTAAATACTTCATACTACAATAAATTAACAAGTTTATTTGCAAGAATATAGAAGTACAGATTAGTTTAAATAACCACCTTAAACAGGCATGCGAATACTAATTATGTTAGAGATGTTAATGATTATTTAATTTTATTTAATTATGACAGAGACGTTATTGATTATTTATTATATAAGTAATTTAAAATTGATTCATGCCTTTGAGTTCAGGCATAGACCAAAGAAAATATTTTTCTCTGTGGGTTAGATCTAAAACATGCTGTTATTATATTCACTGATAATATTATACAAATTAAATAAATTAAAACAACTAAATTAATTAATAAATACATACACAAAACCATCAACATAATATTTATCACTGATAAGTTTGTTCTGTATTCTGAGACGAGTCGGAGACTGATAACTATGGATGAAAGAGTTTGTAATTACACAATTTTATTATAATAATTGTTTGAAATTATATATTGTTACATTAGAATTGTCACATATTATACATTTATTAAGTAAGTAAACTCTTAATAATTATAATATTAAACTTAGCTGTTAAGTTAGATAACTAATGTATTTTCTTATTTTTACTAAAATAAGTGTTGCTACACCCTTACAGGGTCTATGTTTGTTGTGATAACATGTAATTGTTTTCTGTGAAACTATGTGCAATAAATAAATAAATTTTCTTTTAAAGTTCTCTTTAAATATTATCATAAGATCATATTATTAAACACATAAACATAACAAAACATTACGCCTCTATTCCTCGAAGGGGAAGGCAGAGGTGTATAGTACACCCAAAGGATCAACAACCTTCTGAACATAAACAAAATTCTATTTCAATCGAATGGCAGCAATACGCTCGACGTCGAAGAGTTAATGTCAGTGATGTGTCATATATATAGACATTATGTGAGATGTGCCCTAAGCATGCGCTAGTAAAATGAACGCAAAAATTATCTGAATCGCAGCCATAGAGAATTTAAAAAATATATGTATACCTTGCGCGCGCATCGTCTAACGTCCCTGGCTGGAGGCCTTGTATAGGTCTCGCCAATCATCCGGTTAAGCAGTAACAGCTCCCTCAGAGCTAACTGCGAGAGACATTTTCGAAAAATAAAATCGTCTAAGACGTCACTTGTCAATCACTGCGCGTTTAGTATAAACTAGTTAAAAAAGTTCAGAGGGTACAATGGTTTTCTACCTAACTGAAACTGTAAGGAAGAGCTAATTTGAAGGTTTTGATCTGCACATTACCTCTATTATGTATTTCCGTTATTGTGAAATAAAATAATTATGTTATAATAATGTTCTCCTGACAAAATTTCATCCACGGTGGCTCATCTCATCTGAACTAGCCAGGAGACGTAATAGTGCAAAAGTATGCACGCAAACACAGGTGCATACCATATTTCTGCACTCTTTAAGTCCGATGGTACCTGGTGGTGCCGTGTGGTATCCGGCCTAGAATTGATCGATAGAAGGGAAAATTCAGAAGATGGGCAGCAGCGTCTTCTGTGAGTTAACCACCAATACTGCGATCCCCGAGCCGCTTGCCAAGCGTGGGGATTATGGCAAACCCCCCCGCTTAAACGGGGAGGCCTATGTTCAACAGTGGACGTCTTTGGCTGAGGATGATGATGAAAGTCCGATGGGACGGTAGACCGACACAACCGGAGAGAGTTCAGGCGCAGAACCAACGGCTTAACGTGCCTTCTGAAGCATACTGATCTGCATGGTAGTCACGTAGCTAATTATTTAATAATGTCATCTGGATCGAATTTCGGTCATGGTGGTTTATCTCAGCTGGGACTAGCCAAGCGGCAAGCATGGATTAAACCCGCAGATTTGCGCGGTAGCTACGTTGCTATGAGTCCCTTTATGATATAAATTGATTGTTTAATGTTTATAAAAGCTACAGTCTTTGTATAATAATAGTCTTTATCTGAAGTCTATCTTTGAATGTTGAAACAAATTTAACGTGGGCTCAGGCTGGACAAGACAGGACAGACACAAAGAACGTGGGTAAAACCGCGAATAGCGGATATGAAATACATATATTTTCTAAATGATTTATTACGTGTATAAATGGCTTGAACAAATTCTTTTTCCGAACAATTGCGATGCACTCCTGAAGTCGAACCTCATTGGCCTGAAACCTTAACAAAGAAAAATAGTTAAATTAATATTCCATCATGTTATTATTTTATTTTTGAACATTAATCTTTTGCATAAAAGAAGTCTTGTCGATTTCGACAATGGCGACCCCTGAAAATACCTTCTTTAATGCGAAGTTAAAAAGTTAGAAAACTGAATTGAAGGGTTATATTATGTTATTAAGCCTACTATATTGGCATCTTTACTTTTAATCTATGTCTGCAGTGCATGCATCCTTATCGCTCTCGCGCCAAAAATGTTTTGCTGTCTCGTGTTTATTTACCGCATTGAAATTATTTAAAATAAGCTAATAATAATAATAATAACTGACTCTGTACCTCACACATGGCTCATGAGCAGAGGGAGCTGGAGTTGTACAAGATAGACACAACTCTACGCACTTTCTTATTGTCATGTATGAGGCAGTGGAGAAGGGTTCTTCACTATCCAGGGTGTCGAGATATCCAACAGGACGGTGAACCAATTAGGATTGAGCGGGGAATATTCCAAGGCGATAGTCTGAGCCCCTTGTGGTTCTGTTTGGCCTTGAATCCTCTAAGTACATTACTGGAGAATTCAGGGTTAGGCTATTCGTTGCGAAGAAGGAGTCAGGTAATCTCCCACCTGCTTTACATGGATGACCTTAAATTGTTTGCCCCCAGCAGATTCCAACTGATAAAGCTACTAAAGATTACAGACGCTTTCAGTAACTCTATCAAAATGGAATTTGGTGTGGACAAATGTGCAGTCATGCATGTGAAACGTGGTGGGATTATAGAATCCCAGGGAATTCAACTCTCGGATTCTATAAACCTTAGATCACTCTCCGCAACGGAAACCTACAGATACTCATCAACGTGGCATCAACGTGGTTGACATGAAACAATCATTGAAGGAACGTTTCTTTGGCCGCCTGAACAAAGTACTGAAATGTCTTTTGTCAGGAGGCAAGAAAGTTCGTGCCTTTAATGGTTGGGCTATGCCAATCCTGATGTACTCCTTTGGGATACTCAAGTGGACTCAGACCGAATTGGATGCCTTGGATAGGAGAGTTCGTACGCTCCTAACTTCAAATTGGATGCATCACCCATGTTCGTCGCTAATGAGGCTATATACATCCCACGAAAGTGTGGTGGTCGAGGATTTTTAAACGCCAAGACACTCCACAATCGTGACGTGTGTAACCTCAGGGAATATTTCCTCCGAGTCGAAGTGGGAATGCACCGAGAGGTAGTTGCAGTGGACAAGGGACTCACTCCGCTCTTCTTGGCTAAAGAGAACTGGTGCAAACCTGTGGTATTGAGTGTTAACGACCGCAAGGATGTATGGCAAAGCAAGGAGCTACACGGACGGTTCTACAAGGCTCTTCATGGGCCCAATGTAGACCTCCGATCGTCCGTCTCCTGGCTACGCTTTGGTGATCTCTTTGGAGAAACCGAAGGGTTTGTCTGTGCAATTATGGATGAAGTTATCATGACGAACAATTACCGGAAATATATCTTAAAGGATGGCACGGTTGACATATGTCGGGCATGTCACCGTCCACTGAATCCATAAGACATATTCTGGTTGTTCTCGTCTTGCTAACGGCGAATATTTGCATAGACATAACCAAGTGGCCAGGATTATCCACCAGCAACTTGCTTTGAAATACAAACTGGTAGATTCTGAGATGCCATACTACAGGTATGTCACCGACCCAGTTCTTGAAAATGATCATATCACATTGTACTGGGATCGATCTATCATCACTGACAGGACTATTGTTGCCAATAAGCCTGATATAGTGATGATAGATCGATTAGAACGCCGCACAGTGATTGTTGATATCACGATCCCCCATGACGAGAATCTCGTGAAAGCCGAAAGAGATAAGCAAATTAAATATCTTGATCTGGCGCACGAGGTTGTCGACATGTGGGAGGTGAACTCAGCAATCATTGTACCGACAGTCGTTTCGGCCAATGGTCTCATGGCCAAGAGTCTCGACCAACACCTGAAGAGGCTCACGTTAGGCGGCTCAACGTTCAAGGGCTTGATGCAGAAAGCATTACTCCTCGACACGGCACGCATTGTGAGGAGGTTCCTCTCTCTGGAGCTCTAACCAACGGTAGCTTGGACCCTGTTCCCGCTGCTGGTTGGGCCCTATTTTTTATATTTTTAAATATTGTATTTTTATATAGATATTTAAAAATGTAATTTATAAGAAAAATAATTTAAATAAAGGAAATAATAATAATAATAATCTTTATTTTTCAGACAATATTACAGTCCATTTTGTTAGTAAAACCATGTAAAACCTATGGTAAAACACAACTTATAATTATTGTTAGTACACACAATTTGACCTACACACTACCGACTTCACAAAATGTCTAAAAATAGGAGAGTACAGATTCTCCGCCACTGTTTTTAGGATGTTGTTGTTACTCGCCCGAATCCTAGTTATTATTGATGCCGTTTTCTTTCTAATTAAGGCGTGAAAGTCGTCGGTTTGATTTTCCGCAAACATTAACGACGCACTACAAAAGCGGGGTAGTCCCAACATCATCCTAAAGATATTATTATATTGGACACGCAGGGCGTCCATATATATATAATAATAATATAGCGCAATATAGTGCAATAGGTAGTCCCATGTGTTATATTAACTATGGAGTCATAATTTCTACATTTTCTAAATACGCACGGTAGTATTTTTAATATTTTGACAGACGACACATGTCTAGTCTTCACATTGTTTGACGCGGACTGAATTCAAAGGTGCGCCATATGGGTCTGATTCGAGTTAGTATTTTGCGCGCGCCTGTAACGCAGCATTTTTATGACACATCACTGTTAGTCTATCATCACATCACTGGTTAATGTATATTGATAAAATAAAAAATAATTTTACAAAGAAAATGTCTATGGTGTAATAGAGAATGAGTGAGAGAATCTCATTTCTGCAGTTGACAGTTGACGGGTCGTGGACATACAGCGTCGGCGAAATATTTTTAATCTGTACTCCCCTGTCTCTGATGTGTGTGTCCGAAGAGACAACGACAGGCTCTTTTGATTGTTTACGAGCGTCGCGATCGACCGTCAGCTACGTACAACATGTGTGAGGATTCAGGGCCGATGAGCGGATGTGACCGCGGAAACCAGTCCTGGATCGAACGCGGTCAGTAGCCGGGGACATGTCGGACCGCGGCGGAGTGCGCTCCAGTGCGCGCCTGAGCGGCGACAGCGCGGCAGCAGCGCCGGCCCCCGCGCCGCGAGCTGTGCCCGGCGCCGCGCCGCAGGGCCGCGGCCGGCCCGTGTCCAGCACGGCGGCGGCGGCGCTGCGCCGCGCCCGCGCTGCCGAGCGCGCCGCTGAGGTCGAGGACAGCCCGCGGGTGCTGCGCGACAAGTGTCGTCGTCTCGCGCGCGCTCTTAGAAACGCTAAACACCTAGTGGTGAGCACCTCTCTCATTTTCATTCTGTATCTACTTGTACTACTGTCACTTCACATTAATTATATGTCAACAAGCACTTTTAAGTTCCATTTTAACATTACACATTCATTAGACAAGTAATGTGCATAATGACCTCCAATATCTTAAGATATAAATCTGTTCATAGGTTGCTGATTAAAGTAGGATTATAATTCCTTATTATTTACATGAAACAGTCAAATTACTTAACTATTTAAGTCATACAATTTGTGTCAGTGTTCATTAAATGTAGGTGTACATATTAGTGAGGATACCTGTTATTTAATTCACTCTATGGTAATGCAGCTTTCACATACACATAAAACTGAACAACATGATCATGTTTATAGGATGACTAACATACTAAGACTAATATTATAAGCAATACATTATCTTATCATTTGACTACCACTGTTTACTTTTCACTCATCTGCATTGTCAATGAAGTGAGTATTCAATATAACTTACATGTCTACAATTTGTTATGATAGGTATGTCATTAAAATATTATATGCATGTTATTTTTGGGGTTGATCTAGCCTATGACAACCTGCCCAAACCAAGTCAGTTCTAAATATTAATTAAAGATTTTTTAAATGGGATAGATAATTTGTCAAATTACATGTTATATTAAAAAATTAAAACTTACTAACTAATAACTATACCTTTTTGTAATATAAGTATAGATAGAGCATTTATATTTGAAATTATATTATGATACCACTGCATTGTTAAACAAACTTTGCTGCTGGTATCCCATAATCACAAAATAACACTTTTTACATAATCTTACTTTAATTAAATTCTATAAACATAATGTAAAAGATCCATTTAATACTTAATAACATAAATAATTTAGTAATTTTCAACATTCATAACTTATCCTTGAATACTATAATTATAAAATGATTTATTAATGTGTCTTCTACAATCTAGGTGATTGAAAAATCAAAACAATGAATAAAAGATTGGTTGTAGAAAATGTTAGTAATACTCGCTGCTATAATGCTGCATTTCAACTTAATTATGGTAAATTTTCTCTGTGTGTATGTGAATGGCCAAACCACAATATAAGAAAAAAGAAAAATATACTCTAAGGACTCTCTGGCTGGTTCAGGGTTATTTCACATAAACTAAAACAATATCACTATGTCATTGAAATAAAACTATTTTTACGGATTTTATCGCGGTTTTAATTTTGTTTTTTGGTCCCGACGTTTCGAATCCTTTACAGCATTCATGGTCACGGGCAGACTGAGGTGTTAAACGTCTAATTTGAACAATTACTATCAACTACCTTACATTTTTAGTTATTATTTACAATCCGATTTACGCAAAATGAGCTCACTGTGTCATTCGGTCTTGCAGTTTTATGCTTGGAATTAACTTTAATAGAATCTATGATGGGATTCCAAGCAGGTGGTATGTCCCAGCCATCTTCTCTATTGAAATTGGGGTGTTTCTTAATTTCAATAGCCTCGCGTATCATCCTAGGAAGGAATCGATTTTCTTTGGCAAGGATCTGTGGTTTATCAAATCTGATGTAATGGTTGGCTTGGTCAAGCGTATGGTCACAAATTGCAGACTTCCTGGCACGGCGGTGTTTAATATCGGCGATATGTTCTTTTACGCGGGTCCCTATGTTTCTTTTTGTTTGGCCTATGTAAGAGAGACCACAATCACAATCGAGCTTGTATACGCCTGCATCTTGTAAGGGTATGTGGCACTTGACCGGTGGTAGAAACTGGCTAATCTTCTTCGGCGGCTTGAAGTAAGTTTTGATTGAAGCACGCTTCAAGATGTAGCCAATCTTGTCTGTGACTCCCTTGACATATGGTAGTACTGCAGGTTGACGCTCAACTGTGGCCGGTTTCACTCGGGGTTTGTGACGGAGGCGCGGTATTCGGAGCTTGTTGTCGTGCAGAACTTGCTTGACATGTTGAAGCTCAGCAGCCAGGTGTTGCTCATCACAAATCCCTCGTGCTCTCTGTAACAATGATTTACCGACGGTAGATAACTGTGTTGGGTGGTGGTGAGAGTCACCATTTAAGTATTTGTCTGTATGGGTTTTCTTTCGATACACGGTGTGACTTAAGGTGTTATTGGGATTACGGATAACTAATACATCTAAGAAAGCTAAGGAGTTTTTAACTTCAGACTCTATGGTAAATTGAATTTTAGAGTTTATGGAGTTAAGATGGTTTAGAAATGCAGTTACTTTATCAGATGGTAAGATTGTGAAAGTATCATCTACGTACCGCTTGTAGAACCTGGGTGTTATAGGTGCAGTTTCTAGGGCTGTCTCCTCGAAGTCTTCCATAAAGATATCTGCAACTACAGGAGATACTGGGGAGCCCATAGCTACACCATCTACTTGCATGTAGTAGTGATTGTTCCACAGTAGATTGCCAGATGTGAGGCAATGTTCTAATAGTTCTGCATATTCCAATGGCATGTTTCTCTCCGATAACTTCTTAGATACAATTTTGACACAGTCACCAACTGGTAATGATGTAAAAAGTGACTGGACATCAAAACTAACCATTGTTTCATTGTCAGCTAGATGTAGGTTATTTATTTCACTGACAAAATGGTACGAATCCTTCACATGTGCTCTAGTGTTTCCTCTGAGTGGTGAGAGTACTTTCGCTATATGTTGAGCCAAGCGATAGGTTGGTGAATCGATTTGGCTAACTATTGGCCGTAGCGGAGCATTGGGTTTGTGTATCTTGGGTAGCCCATACAGTTTTGGTGGTTTCGCGCAGCTAGTAATTAAGAATTTGACGTCTAATTCCAATGTCTCGGAGTGTTTTTTAATTAAATCACTAGTTGATTTTAACGTTTTGGTGGTTGGGTCGGTTTTTACTTGTTTATATGTACTTGTGTCCGATAAAAGATCTTGAATTTTATTAGTGTAATCATAAAGGATTCGAAACGTCGGGACCAAAAAACAAAATTAAAACCGCGATAAAATCCGTAAAAATAGTTTTATTTCAATGACTAATATTCGCGTAAGTGATAGAAATCATTATAATATCACTATGTTTTTTTAAGAAATCGAGCACCAATGATTGTGAAAAAATAAAGACATTTTATTAGTGCACTCACTGATTGTGTCTTAATCAAGATACAATTCTGGAAAATGATAATGTATGGCTAATATGGGTGTGTTTAGTTTTGTAATGAACTTAATCTCAATACATAGTCTGTCAAGCGAGTTGTGACCTTACAAGTTTCAACATTTATAGGGTACGCTAAAAAACTTGTTTGATACTTGAATTCATTAATCATAAATATTATTTTTTATTACAAACATTAACAACATGACACTACTTTTTCTAGGTTTCGGCACAATAAAATAAAAAAAAACAACAACAAAAACTGGAAAGCTTTAAAAAAAAAAAGCTATGAGGTTAATACAAAACTTGTGACAATCTGTTTGACAGGTAAAAGTATTGCCTTATGAAATCAGCTAAATGGTCTTGGACACAACTCGCTTGACAGACTAGGATCACACTGTGTTACCAATGTAGGGAGTTAGGGACATATTAAACCCACATTTCACATTGTAATGTAAGGATGAACCTATTGCCATAACAAGGAACAAATCTGACTAAATTTCAGTGGTGGTGTATTTGTGAGAAAGCTATGATGTGAAAAGCAATATTTGATTTTTAGTGTCATTTTAGCATGTTGCCCTTGCTAAGCTTGAATGTAAATTGATAAAAGATATTTGAAAAATGATGGACACAAGCTAGACTTGCTAGACCTTTGCCGTACCTATTACTCGCTGCTCTAACCAACTGAGCCATCGTATCGCTACTCGTACCCATCGAATTTCAAGTTCCCTTTTAGTATTTATGTCCATCATTTTTCAAATTTCTTTTATCAATTTAGTAATATTATTTTGAGAAAATTTAGGAATTATTTATTTATTTATTTAAATTTATGGAAAACTAAAAATTATGATAATATACTAGCTATAATATGATTTGCAGAAGATCTACTGTTTTATTATAGCTTTATACATGATTCAACGTGGTCACTAGTTCTTATTCTACTGGTCAGGTGTACACGGGAGCAGGCATCAGCACGGCCGCCGACATCCCTGACTACCGCGGCCCTCACGGCGTGTGGACGCGGCTGCAGCGGGGCGAGACCGTCGGGTGAGTACAAGCCCCTACATGTGGGCACTTGGCTCGGTCCACATATCGAACATGATGCGAACCTACTCCGTGTGCGCAGGCGCGTGGAGGTGTCCCGCGCGCAGCCGACGTTCACGCACATGGCGCTGACGGCGCTGTGGGCGCGCGGCGCCCTCAAGTTCGTGGTGTCGCAGAACTGTGACGGCCTGCATCTGCGGGCCGGCCTGCCGCGCCGCGCGCTGGCCGAGCTGCACGGAGATATGTTCGCCGAGCTGTGCGCGCCCTGCCGCCGCGTGTATCTGCGCGCCTTCGACACCACCGAGCGCACGGCGCGTCACCAGCACGGCACGCGCCGCCTGTGCCACGCCTGCGGGGCCGAGCTGCGCGACTCCATCGTGCACTTCGGGGAGCGGGGCCGCGCCGCTTGGCCGCTCAACTGGGCGGGCGCACTGCGGCACGCGGCTCGCGCCGACGTGGTGCTGTGCCTAGGCTCCAGCCTCAAGGTGCTGCGCCGCTACCCGCGCCTGTGGCGCATGCAGAGCGCGCCGCGCGCGCGGCCCGCGCTGTACATCGTCAACCTGCAGTGGACGCCCAAGGACTCGGTGGCGGCGCTCAAGATCAACGCGCGCTGCGACGCCGTCATGCGGCAGGTGGCGCGCCGCCTGCGCCTGCGCGTGCCGCGCTACCGCGCCTCGCGCGACCCCGTGCTGGCGCACGCCGAGCCGCTGGCCGCGCCCGAGCAGCACACGTCGCGCCGGCCCGCACTGCGCGCGCCGCCCGACGAGCCGCCGCACGACGACGCGTGGGAGCCGTCCTCGCCCTCCGCGTCCGACTCCGATGAGGAGCTGCCGCTGCGCCGTCTGGCCGATCGCCTTCGAGGCCCCGGCGAGTCCGGTCCGCCTCGCAATCTGCTCAAGTCCAACCGTTTGCTCAGTCCGACCCGGTCCGACAGATTTTGCAGCCTTGCCCAGTGCAAGCGCTTGCGCAGTCCTGTCCAATCCGATGGATCCCATAGCCCTGGGCAGACTGATCGATTGCGGACCCCGTCTCCATCCGATCGATCGTGCAGTCCAACCCAGTCGGATCGATTACGCAGCCCGGCTCAGTCCGATGGATTTCATAGCCCGACCCCAACTGATCAAAAACACTACCCGACTCGATTTGATCGATTACGCAGCCCGAGCCAGTCTTATCGACTACGCAGTCCGAGCCAGGCTAATCGATTACGCAGCCCGAGCCAGGCTGATCGATTACGCAGCCCGAGCCAGGCTGATCGATTACGCAGCCCGAGCCAGGATGATCGATTACGCAGCCCGAACCAGGCTGATCGATTACGCAGCCCGAGCCAAGCTGACCGATTACGCAGCCCGAGCCAGTTTCATCGATTACGCAGTCCGAATCAATTTGATCGATTACGCAGTCCGAGTCAGTCTGATCGATTACGCAGCCCGACCCGGTCGGATCTATTACGCAGCCCAGTCCAGTCTGATCGATTACATAGCCCGAGCCCCTCTGCCCGAAGATGCAGTCCGCCTGATGGTCCACGTAGCGTAAACTCAATCGATTACCAGCGAGGCCCCGCCGCGCCTGATCGATCGAACGGCACGAGCGTGCCGAACCGATTGCACGCATTTCAGGTAATGAGCCACACACTTGCGTCTTCATACGCTCCCTGCGGTCATCCAATCGTTTATATCAGCACGTAACGTTTCAGGTGAGCATGCAGTCGGGTGAGGCCACCATCTTGCTGCGCGCCGAGCACGCCCCGCCGCGCGCGCTGCCCGCCCGCTCGCGCTCGCCCCGCTGCCGCACGGCCGACCTGCGCCGCTTCCGCATGGCGCGCCGCGCGCCCGACGACGAGCGGCCCGCGCCCAACGGCGCCGCCGGGCTCGGCTCGCGGCTGCGGCGGCTGCTCGAGTACGAGCCGCGCATCGACGCCGCCGAGCACGTCAAGACTATGCCGGCGGACCTGCGACCGAAGCTCGAGGGCGACGCGAAGAGTCCCAAGATCGAACCGAAGGCGGAGCCGAAGGACGAAGCCAAGGAGGAGGCCGGCACGTCGGACGAGAGCGGCGCGGGCGCGCTGGCAGCCGGCTCGCTGGCCGCGGCCATCATCCGGCGCGCCGTGCTGCTGTGCCGCGCCTCGCTGTACCCCGGCCTGCACACCATCATCGCGCCGCCGGCCGCCGGGCCCGCGCCGCCGCCCGCGGCCGAGTGCGCGTGGTGCGCGCGGCACTACGCGGCGCGGCGCTGCCTGTGGTACGGCCCGGCGCGCGAGCCGCCGCCCGCCGCGCGCGCCTGGCGCCGCGTGCGCGGGCGCCGCTACCTGTGCGCATGCGCGGGGGACTGCGGCGCCGCGCAGTCTCCGCCGCCCGACGACGCCGGCTGGTACGGCAAGGGCTACCGCAAGGGGCGGCGCCGGCGCCGGTAGCTGTAGGTAGAGCGACGGTGCACCTTGTGAGATCTAAATAATGATTACTATACTTTTATACGGACGACGTGAATAGTTATGATGGTTGTGATGATATAAGTGCTTACGTGACGTCGCCGTACGCGCGCCGGCAGATCGCCGTGACTCCTATGGCGTTCTTATTATCTGCCTACATACGACTGTGTGACTACAACGACGTGACAATGTGTCGGTACAATGCTGCACACGATAAACATCACATCGCCGACGAAGCGCACACGCCGCGCCGATACACTATCACAGTACGAAGTCACAACATGATAACTTAGATTATTTATAATGATAAGGTCTAAAACAAACACGGGTCTCATAATTTTCATAGACAAGTGTTAAGTGAATTGCTATCGTATCGGAGTGGGAGGCTGGCCGCGCACAGCCGCGGACACTTCGCGGGCAGGCCGGGCCGCAGGTCAACAACCTACCAAATATTACTAAGTAGTCAGTGTGTTCTGTTTGCTGGTAACACTTCTATCAATTAACAACCACCTCATTATGTATGTATTGAACTTTGACGAGTTTATTTTCAGTCGGATGGAACATATCATCACGATTTATTACTTTGACCGTAACATATTTATATACCTCAACTTATTTCTGTATAATGTTGTCTTCCCAAAAAAAAATATCTGGACTTTAGTATGACTGAAAACAGTGTTGTTATACATATACTTTATTAAAAGTATTTTTATAAAGAAAAATAAAACAAGCATTTGAACCTGACTCACTCACTACACAGTTGATCAAATTGAATTGGATTGGTTAACAGTAGTATGTTATAATGTAACAATGGCTTTTTTAGTTAACTATGATAATGATTCATTAGGTATTGTGTATTGTGACATTGTATTTCAAATTATTGTACTCGATATTGTTATTCTTATTTGATAAAATGTCATAGTCTTGGCTATGTATTTAATAATAATTATTGCATTAAAAAAATAATGACTAGATTTTATACGAAATAATAGTTGAGGAAGGTTTTATACTAAAATGTATGAGACAGTAAAGCTAGGATTATAGTAGAGTTACGTGACGTGTCATAGCTTCCCACTAACTCCACTTTGGACGAAGCACCTGACGTCGTAACGATGTCGGCAAGTGGCTCAAATTATATTGCGATGATCCCTCATTTCAAACTATCTGACAATACATAGTACGTGTATTGTATTCCATCGACTATTAGTACGCCCACAGACACAGTGGAGCATTTGACTTTATCCGTCGTGTTCATCATCCATCGCTTGCGCCGGCCGCGTGAGTTCTCCGCTGTGTATCACACGCCACCACTGTTTATTCGTGCTAGTTATCTTTTTTATGTTATATTTCGGACTTCCCGTTTAATAAATTAAGAGAAACTAGCAAACCCAAGAGGCCGCTGCCGCCGATTGAATATCGCTGCTCAAGACTAATAAAATTACTGTGAAAGTACTCATAGTGCTAGAAATAAAATTGTCACACTGTCTTAATGATATTACAAGGCCTGTGGTCGTACTTGTAGTGGCGGCCTCACGCTGGCCCACGCTCCGCCAGGCGCGGCCCCACAGTGGCCCACCGCCCACACTCCTGTCTCTCGCGCCACTGTTAGCATAGCGCACTACAATATGTAAGATTTTGTAATGAACTAAGTGGTATAATTTAATAGTGAATTGTGACTTATGAAACCAGATATTGTGTGAATGATGATTGATATGTGAAATTATAATTGTAAGTAAATACATTTTGAACAGAAAAATAAGGGTTTCTTTGCGTTCCTATTAACCACAAATGCTTTCTCAAGGGCAATCCTGACTGAACCAACAAGATTCATGTTTTACAAATTATTGGTGCGTCCACATTCTACACCGCACTTCCTTTTTAACCGACTTCAAAAAAAGGAGGAATTTCTCAATTCGTCGGGATCTTTTTTTTTTTTATAAATGTTCCCTCATAACTCAGTCATTTATGAAATGATTTGATTTTTTTTTGTCATATGATTGGGTTTACTTTCCGATTGGTCCCCTAGAAATTTTGTCATTACCTGATGATTGACTTCGAAGATATGGAACGGAACTCCTCATAGGGTAACAGCAAAAAGCCCGTATCTTGATGACATGATAATGATATTGCTTAAGTAGTAGTCGATAACTGATCACTAACAAGGTCTTCCTTGTTATTTTTAGTGGTTAGTTATCGACTACTACTCCCACGAGGGAGTGGGGGTGCGTTGACCTCCCTTCTATCACTTTCCTGGATTAAATATAATATCGTGTGAGGTATCGTTTAAAAGGGCTTCATGTTTTGTGTGTGAAAGGATTTCAAATACTAGTGTCACAAAAGCCTGGGGCGGATGAATTCCATACACCGCTAAAAATCGGGAAATAAAAAATTATAACCTCCTTCAAAAAACTCAAAAGTGAAAAATAATATTTTATCACATCACTTTACATAAGCGAAGTGGAAGTCGGCGCCAAATCCTATGCGTTCGCTTAGTTTATAGTTTTAGCTTTGAAACTATGAACCACGCACTTATGGCAGCATTCTCATAAGTACAATTTTTCTGAATCGCTTAATGGATGTTGGGATTTGGCGCCGACAACCACTTCGCTTATGTAAAGTGATGTGATAAAATATTATTTTTCACTTTTCAGTTTTTTGAAGGAGGTTATAATTTTTTATTTAAAAATTTTTGTGGAGCAACAAGGTAACTACATATAACTTTTGTGGTTACTTGTTACTATTATTTTGATGTTGCTCATCGTGTCTAAAGAGTGTATAAACACTACGTTTTATCGCGTCCATACCGCCTATAACATAAATTATATTATTAACAAATAGTAACTCGCGAGTTGCAGCCCATAATTATGTTCAAAACATCTGCAGGCAACTGACGTGTTTCATTTATGTCGGCAACGGCTTGGCAGATGAAGAACTGATTATAGCGACAGCAGGTTTTCTCATTTTACATAAGAAAAAAAAACTACACTTGATTTGTGTGCGGAAAAAACTTAAGTTTAAAAATACATTATATAACAAATGTTATGGATCTTTACCATATGTTGACTGTTTTCAAAATTTAGGCAACGTTACATTTTACATATCATGTACTATCAATAAACAACTTACACATTGCCTGAAACGGAAACGTTGTACTTATTATAAAGTTTGTTGAAATCGTAACTTAACAGTTCATTAATGTATTCCCTAAAGCCTTTTCACGCCTCTCACCAGTATTTTATAACCATAGGATAATGTAGGTACTTATATAGATAGAAGATACGCATGTGACTGAGGCGAGCGCTGGGTGCTGCTGTTACAACTATTTATAGTACATAAGTGCGTGAGTTAGTGTGCACAGTGTAGAACAATCCACTGCGCTATCAGTCGCTCAGCTTCCGCAGCGCGCGCGTCACTAACGCCCCCCCCCCCCCCCCCCCCGCTTCGCCCCCGCCCCTCGCCGCGTCGGCTCCACCTACCACGTTCTACTGTGTAGTGTGTATATACCGACGCTAGTGTGCACTTGGTTAAATATTTCTTCCTTATTGTAATTTTGACTACCGTAGAATAAAAATCTGCAGGTTCATCTACCTCTCGGTCATTAGGTGAGTACCTAACTTTTAAAAATAGCATTAAAGTATCCCATTTAAATAGATAAGTAGGTACCTACCCGTAACCAGTTGCGTGCCAGCTGCTGACACCATAAATAATAGTAAACATCAGCGGAGGATTGATCGCAACTGGAGTCTGGTGCTCCTCCTCAGCGGCAAGTCTTGATCATCACTTGTTCCTACTTGAAAGTTATTCCTCAGAAACGTGTGCAAAATGACGAGAGCTAAGTACTACTACTTACTTATGCAACCTAAGTATAAGTGTATAATCTATGGCTAAGTATCTATGTCATAGCATGTGTACTTGTAAAATAAACTATTACCTACCTCGTTCATACGGCCAGCGGCGCCGCCAGAGTCCTGAAGAGTCGATAATGGTAAAATATTTGTAGTACTGTTATTCTTAAAAGTAACATAATATAAGTACCTGAGTTACATACTTATTACAGTTTCTACTATCATCATTAGCTTATCTCTGTCCACTGCCGGACGTAGGCTTTTCGTAAGGCACGCTATGAGCCCGATCTTCGGTCAACCGCTGCCAGCCATAGAATATACTATACCTATATTCAAGATGAATGAATATGATTACATTACATGAACAGTGTGGGCGGTGGAGACCATGGGCATGCGGCGCGTGTGGAGCGCGGCCCGGCGGCGCGGGCGGGCGCTGGCCCTGGCGTGCTGCGTGCTGGGCGCGCTCGGCCTGCGCGTGCCCGCCGCGCTGCGCTCCGAGCAGCTGTTCCCCGCGCACTCCCCGGCCGGCCTCGCGCACGCGCTCGCCGACTTCGCCAACCAGCCGCACGTGTGAGCATCAATGTTTGACTTTGCCTCATAAATCTTTAGTTATCACATGTGCTTCAAGCGTTTGTTGACTTGCAACTGAGCGTGCACGGTCGCGGTTGCAGCACGTCGTGGTCGGTGGAGCAGGACCGCTCCAACTACACCACGTGGCGCTACACGGTGTCGTTCTCGTGCGGCGCGCGCTGCGGCGGGCGCGCGCACGTGCAGGCGCACGACGAGCCGCGCGCCGCCGGCCCGCAGCACGGCCGCGCCGCGCGCCTGCACCGCGTGCACGTGCTGCGCGCCTCCTGCACCGCCCTGCCGCTGCTAGCCTGGCCGCAGTACTGCGGTGAGTGTACCCTCACTGATACTTCGTTTGTTATATTTATAGGTAGGTCTCAGGATCTTAAATCATCGTGTCCCGGCGAGTGCCGCGACGCAGTTCGCTTAAGAAGGACCTACCAGGTGTACTTAGGTACCTACACTATGAAACGTTTCTAACTATATACATACATACATAAAGTCACGCTTGTTTGCCAGAAAGGTAGGCAGAGACTACGGATTTCCATTTGCTACGATCCTGGCATACTTCTTTTTAATTATATAACGCCTGTATTCCCCAATTACCTGCATCTTTGGTTTAATAGTCGCACAGAGCGACTGCTGAGCATGCGGTCTCGGGTTCGATCTCCATCGAATTGTTTTTTAAGATATTTGGCATTTTCCATTAGGTAATTACCAGTAGCACGGAGTCTGAAATTGTGCCCGGTTTGTGGCAATAGGTTTGCCCCCTATTGCACGGGAACGCAGAGAGGCAATCCTTAATTACTAGTTGTATTATTCAGAGGAGCTGGAGACGAGTGCGGTGGTGACGTCAGCGGGCAGCGGCGCGCGGCTGTCGGGAGAGGCGCGCACGCGCTGCAGCCTGCTGGGCTGGCTGGGCGGGGCGTGCGCGCGCTGGCTGCGGGAGGAGCGGGACCTGCTTCTGCTGCGCCTGCGCGACGCGCCTATTACTGCTTAACACCTAATTATAAATATGGATTCCTATGAAAAATATATCTTCTTTACTGTATAATATTATAAAGCTGAAGAGTTTGTTTGTTTGCTTGGTCGCGCTAATCTCAGGAACTACTGGTCCGATTTGAAAAAATATTTTAGTGTTAGATAGCCCATTTATCGAGGAAGGCTATAAAACATACGAATTCTACGCGGGCGAAGTCGCGGGCGGAAGCTAGTTAGTAAAATTTCTAAAAGATACTATGTAGCGTTCGTTTTCTCTACTTTAAGTTTTTAATTTCACAATTTTTTAAGTGGTGCCTAAGATTTATCCCTTCGAGACTTGTAAGGTTAATATTTGAAATCCTTACAGAAAGCCCTTTCAAACAATACCGAACACGATATATTTAATTCAGCTTGGAAGGTGGGGAGGGGTCGACGCACCCAATCCCTGTTACCCACAATACAAAATTCAATCATTTTAATAATTAATTTTCTATACTTAGCCACTGATATAATTAAGATAAGTTAGAGATTTCGGTCTTTCATAAAATAAATATTTATTTTTCCCACATAATTAATTTAAAGGTGTCATTTCATTTGAACCCTTACCTTAGGTACTCTTAGCCTTCCCAAGAAAAAATCAAATTACTTCTTCTTATTTTAATTTTTATTAAAATCACTTTACAGTATAATACCTACCTAAATATTCCTAATAGAATTGTAAACAACCACAATAATATACAAAAAATTTAAACCTTTCAAGAAACTCAAAAGTGAAAAGTCACAATTATATATTATCACTTCACTTCATAAGCTAAGTGGAAGTCGGCGCCAAATCTTATGCGTTCGCTTTGATAATAGTTTTAGCTTTGAAACCAAAGTTTGAAACTATAAACAAAGCACCTATTGACAACAATAAGTACAATGCATTGTCATAAGTACTTTTTTCTGAATCACCTATTGGATGTTGGGATTTTGCACTGACTTCTACCATAGCTTCTACTTTGCATATGCAAATTATGACATTAGTTCATCAAATATCATAATTTTTGTAATATTACCCGACTGCAAAGAAGGGATATGTTTCTCGCGCGTATCGTGTATGCTTGTATGTTTAAGTTTGTAAATTTCTATATAACCCCGTATTTCCCAAACAGCTGAATGAAATTCAAAAGATAAAGTCCTAGTACAAAGAAAAAATGTGAGAACAGTGTAGGTGATCTTTTGAAGAAAGAACCAAAACTAATTTGAGTTGACCGCTCCTGACAGACGCCCCGTCTCGTACATTCTGCTGCAAAACATTTAGGTATAAAATACTGAAACTACCAGACAAGAGACAACAAAAAAAAGATATACCTATCCTAAATTGCACCATAGACTAACTTTTCTCTATGATTGCACATACATAATAGCACCAATAGCACATAATTATCTTAATAGTAGATGGAGATAATAATCGGTTCATAAATGACTGAATTATGACAGAACATACATAAAAAAAAGATCCCGACGAATTGAGAACCTCTTCCTTTTTTTTGAAGTCGGTTAAAAATATATTATATTAATATACTGAAAAGAAAATGTGCAAATACAGATTTATGATGAGTAATAAGATAGTGACATTTACAGTCGGGAGCCATAAACATTTCTTTTCTAAATACATATAAAGGCTCACGACCTACTCTCGACCTTCTCCCGACTGCTAAAAATACTTTAATAATATACTTAAAAATAATAATATACCGAAAAAAACAATAAGTTTTTTACAATATATTTACTTAAAAGACAAAGATTCATTCTAAGAAATTATAAAGATTTTTTTTTCTTCTTGTGAAGATATGTCACTGAAATGTCACTTTAAATTTCGCGGCATTAAGATAGGTTCTTTATCAGAAAATGTCGGCCCAAAAATGTGTCGCCAATATTTTGGACTGCGCGTGGAATGCTTTTGTAATAATTATTTAACCTAACTAAAACTTAAAACACTGGTAGAATTCGAACATTAAATAACCTAACACACATGTGTGGCATGAAAACGTGAAGTTGCACGCAGTTAGGTTCAAATTTCAACCTAAATAGGAGTAACCAAATTAAGGTTATCCAAACTAACAATATAAGGTTTAGAAAAACTAATTTCCATGCAGTAAGAACCGAGTTTTAAACAAACTCTGTCAAACCTAACTTGGAGTAACCTAACTAACAATGTGAGGTTTGGAAAAGTGAGGTTCCACGCAGTTAGGTTCGAGTTTTAACCTAACTCTGTCAAACCTAACTTGGAGTAACCTAAGTCACAATGTGAGGTTTGGAAAAGTGAGGCTCCATGCAGTAAGGTTCGAGTTTTAACCTAACTCTGTCAAACCTAACTAGGAGTAACCTAACTCACAATGTGAGGTTTGGAAAAGTGAGGTTCCACGCAGTTAGGTTCGAGTTTTAACCTAACTAGGAGTAACCTAACTCACAATGTGAGGTTTGGAAAAGTGAGGTTCCACGCAGTTAGGTTCGAGTTTTAACCTAACTCTGTCAAACCTAACTAGGAGTAACCTAACTCACAATGTGAGGTTTGGAAAAGTGAGGTTCCACGCAGTTAGGTTCGAGTTTTAACCTAACTCTGTCAAACCTAACTAGGAGTAACCTAACTCACAATGTGAGGTTTGGAAAAGTGAGGTTCCACGCAGTTAGGTTCGAGTTTTAACCTAACTGTCAAACCTAACTTGGAGTAACCTAAGTCACAATGTGAGGTTTGGAAAAGTGAGGTTCCATGCAGTTAGGTTCGAGTTTTAACCTAACTCTGTCAAACCTAACTTGGAGTAACCTAACTAACAATGTGAGGTTTGGAAAAGTGAGGTTCCACGCAGTTAGGTTCGAGTTTTAACCTAACTCTGTCAAACCTAACTTGGAGTAACCTAAGTCACAATGTGAGGTTTGGAAAAGTGAGGCTCCATGCAGTAAGGTTCGAGTTTTAACCTAACTCTGTCAAACCTAACTAGGAGTAACCTAACTCACAATGTGAGGTTTGGAAAAGTGAGGTTCCACGCAGTTAGGTTCGAGTTTTAACCTAACTAGGAGTAACCTAACTCACAATGTGAGGTTTGGAAAAGTGAGGTTCCACGCAGTTAGGTTCGAGTTTTAACCTAACTCTGTCAAACCTAACTAGGAGTAACCTAACTCACAATGTGAGGTTTGGAAAAGTGAGGTTCCACGCAGTTAGGTTCGAGTTTTAACCTAACTCTGTCAAACCTAACTAGGAGTAACCTAACTCACAATGTGAGGTTTGGAAAAGTGAGGTTCCACGCAGTTAGGTTCGAGTTTTAACCTAACTGTCAAACCTAACTTGGAGTAACCTAAGTCACAATGTGAGGTTTGGAAAAGTGAGGTTCCATGCAGTTAGGTTCGAGTTTTAACCTAACTCTGTCAAACCTAACTAGGAGTAACCTAACTCACAATGTGAGGTTTGGAAAAGTGAGGTTCCACGCAGTTAGGTTCGAGTTTTAACCTAACGCTGTCAAACCTAACTTGGAGTAACCTAAGTCACAATGTGAGGTTTGGAAAAGTGAGGTTCCATGCAGTTAGGTTCGAGTTTTAACCTAACTCTGTCAAACCTAACTAGGAGTAACCTAACTCACAATGTGAGGTTTGAAAAAGTGAGGTTCCACGCAGTTAGGTTCGAGTTTTAACCTAACTAGGAGTAACCTAAGTCACAATGTGAGGTTTGGAAAAGTGAGGTTCCATGCAGTTAGGTTCGAGTTTTAACCTAACTCTGTCAAACCTAACTAGGAGTAACCTAACTCACAATGTGAGGTTTGGAAAAGTGAGGTTCCACGCAGTTAGGTTCGAGTTTTAACCTAACTCTGTCAAACCTAACTAGGAGTAACCTAACTCACAATGTGAGGTTTGGAAAAGTGAGGTTCCACGCAGTTAGGTTAGGTTAGGTTAGGTTAGGTTAGGTTTTTTTTTTTTTTTTTGTGGGTTTTCCATTCTTCCTCCGATTTGGCTGTCGGAGACTTTGTTTACAATTACTTTATTATGTATCTGTGTTATTTATTTTGTATATTATAATATAGTAAGTTTTTCTTATCGCGTTTTATTTCTTGTTATTGTGTCATTTGCGATTTCTTCGCAATAATTTATTAGGTGTGGTCTGTTTTTCTTATTTGAAAATAATATGGGTAGGGTTTCTTCCGTCAGTTTTGTATCTGTAGTTGCTTCTAAATTGTATCTTAAGTTGGTGTATTTTGGACATTCTAATAATAGGTGAGTTATGGTTTCTTCGGTTCCTTGGTTGCAGATGCATGAAGGATCCTCTTTGCATTTGAATCTAGCAAGATATGCGGAGAATCCGCCATGTCCTGTTAGTACTTGTATCATTATAGGTTTAAGGCGGGTACTTCTAATGATTTTAAATGCTGATGTAACGTCAGGGAGGAACTGTTTTGTGACTGACGCAGTTTGTCCTGTTCTATATCTATTGTTCCATTTTTCTATAGATATTCTTCTTATGTCGTTTTTGATGTGTGATATGGGTCGGCTAGCGTAACTTGCAGACGTTCTTGTGTAGTCCGCTGCCTGTTTGGCCAGGTTGTCAGCTCTTTCATTCCCCGGAATTCCCACATGCGCTTTCACCCAATACAATTTGACTGTACATTCTGTTCTTTGAAGCATTGCAATGTTTTCTCTTATTTTGAATGCTAGTGGGTGAAAAGTGTCGGCGTTCTTTACGATGTCCAGAGCAGATCTGGAGTCGCTTAGCACAGCCACCGTGTTCTGCTTTAGCCTATACGCTAGCTCTGTAGCTTGGTAGAGCGCATAGAGCTCAGCCTGGAAAACTGTGCAGTACGACTCCAGTCTCATTTTTTTAGTATGTTTCTCTATTCCATCCATCCAGCAGGAATATGCTGCGCCTACTTTATTTTCGGTTTTGCTACCGTCTGTGTAAATTTGGGTTTTTGGGAGTTGGAAGTCATTAATATTTTCAGGCAGCATATCCCCCAGGTTTGTATAATCAATATCTGGTTCTAAGGCTGGATGTGGGGCTTGAGTATAAGAGACCCGATCTTCTGTTTCTCTAATTTCGTCTTCTGGTGTTAAATCTGGTCTTTTAGCAATGTATATTTGGGCAGCTTCGGTGATTCTTAGGTCCAGGGGGATCAGGCCAGCCAGTACTAGTGCTGAATTATGTGATACGGTTCGGTATGACTTACATATCTTTTGTGCGAATCCCCTCTGAATTTGGTTGAGTAATCTCTGAGTCATAAGTTTTTCTGCTGATGGAGCCCACGCACTTGCGGCGTAAAGGATTGTGGGCTCTATGACTGCTGTATAAATGGTTCTAACTATTTCTGGGTTGAGCCCCCATTCTATTTTAGCTGTTCTGGGGTTAGGTTAGGTTAGGTTAGGTTAGGTTAGGTTAGGTTAGGTTAGGTTAGGTTAGGTTCCCGCGGCGGGTCAGTTTGGCCTGCCGGACGAGTTTCTGGACTCGTATCGGGCGCGTCCCCCGGGTGGCGGATAGGGGAACGCCGCGCAGATATGCGCGGTACCGGTTTCGACCGGCGCGGACCAAAACCAGGCGTTGGGACCGCTCCTCATTCATTGAGGACGCGGTCATAGTCGGTCGCTGGGGGGTTGGGGAAGTTCGCTCCTGGTACGTGTCTGTTTTCAGACATGACTGGGATGCGAACTAGCGACTGACTGTGTTGGGATCGCCTCTCTCGCGAGAAGCGATCATGGCGGCGGGTCTGGTCAGATGCCTTTTGTCTGGCCGGGCGGGACCTTTTGGTCACCGTCGTTGGTCCGCACTTTGTGGTTTTGCGAGGTGCGGAGAGCCGGTCGGCGTCTCGGACGTATTCCGAGCAGCGGCGACGGCGGAGTGCTTGTTTCCTCCTCTCCTTCTGGAGGGGGAGGTGGTTACGAGCGCGGGCGGCGGGTCCGGTTGTTCACGAGAGTGGGCAGTCGGGCATGGCAGTTGGCCACCGCCGGCCGAACCCGTAATCCTGTTCTTTTTGGGACAGGGATGGGGGTTCCTTGCCTTTATTGGCCGGGGGCTGCGTGAAGACAACACTATAAAATTACCCTAAGCTCGTGCTGGTGACGTCCGGCCGTGGGCTGAATGGCGGGGGTGAACCCCGTCCCGAGGATGTCCCAGGGGACCACACCCCTGGTACAAAAAAGGAAAAAACTATGAAATGGCACCTGGAGACAACGAATTACCCCAGGGAGGTACCGGACGCTATGCGAAAGGAGAATCCTCTGCGGGCCCTTCGGGGTCCGTCTGCCCCTCGTATTCTGGGGGGGGCAACCAGTGCCGCTCGTCTACCCGCAAGGGTGGTTCGAGAAAGAGCCGGGAGGGCTCTAGTCGCTCGGGGACCGATGTGGAGCCGACTTCGGAAGGCAGCGCGTCGGGTTTCATGAGCCCGGATGACTTAGTGGTCGGGGCGGTAGGCAAAACCTACCGGAAACGGCCACGGTCTGCCTCGTCGTCGCCTGAGGGCGGCTCGAGGCCAACGTCCGGATCGCGCTCAGGGAGCGCAACAAAGCGAGGCAGGGGTCGACCGCCAACCACCGGCAAATATGTCGGTATGGCCAAGGCCCAGGCCGAGCTTAAGGCCGCGCAGGCTCGCCAGCGGCAGCTGGATACGGAGGAGGAGATCCTCCGCGATGCTGCCGCTGCCGATAAGAGGGACGATGTCCGTTGTCGGATTGTCCTGGACGGGTGGTCGGACAAGGACGACCCCGAGACTGACATGAGGCTGGTCAGTACGATCAAGGAGTCGGTCGAAGACAGCCTATCGTTGGTCTCGAAGGTCGCCGCCAAGTCCCGTAACCTCAAGGGCGGTTACGTGAAGACCCTCAATGATGCTGCAAAACGCATCAAGAGGGACGTCAACTTCCTCTGCGGACGCACTGTCGGGGAAGAGACGCAGATGCTGGAGGAGGAAAACTCCAAGCTGACGGCGGAGAACCGCCGCCTCGGCAAAGAGATGAAGAAGCTTCGCCATGAAGTCCGCGAAATGGCGAAGCGGCAGGGTGCGGCTGAGGCCGCGGCTGCGGCGACGGTGCGTCCTGCCCCGCTGGACATGGAGGAGTTGTCGCGCGCCATCATGGTCCAAGTCGGGACCATGGTGAACGCGCGGCTCGCCGCCCTTGACGACCGACTGCTGCCTGAGCAGCGGACCCGTCCACCCCTCGCGGCGGACAGGAGAAGGGTGGACTCTCTGGCTTCGGTCGAGAGTCTGCCGGCAGCAACGGAGCGGGTGCAGAAGGCGCCTGCCCCAAACGCTGCACCGCAGCAGACTGCTGCTTCGGACCCTTCCAAGGGAAAGAAGCAGCAGCCTAAGGGGAAGAGGGTCGCGGAGCCTCCGCGGCCTTCGACCTCTGCAGCGGCGACCGCCCCTGAGGCCACCACCTCTGCCAGCCCCGTCCTAACGGAGGAGGGCTGGACCACGGTGGCCAAGAAGAAGGGGCAAAAGAAGAAGCCCGAGCGGCCCACCAACAAGGGCTCCGGTGCCCCTGCAAAGGGGCAGAAGAAAAAGGCGCCCAAGAAGGCGCCCAAGAAGAGGGCACCGAGGTTGCGCGTGCCGCGCTCGTCGGCTGTAGTAATTACGCTGCAGCCAGGCGCGGTTGAGCGCGGCCTCTCCTACGCAGCCGTCCTCACGACGGCCAAGGAAAAGGTGCCCCTTGCGGACCTCGGGATCACCGGCCTGCGATACAGGCAGGCGGTGACCGGGGCCCGCATTTTCGAGTTGCCGGGGGCGAAAAGCGGCGGGAAGGCCGACGCCCTCGCGGCAAAATTGAGAGAGGCACTGGGTGCCGAGGACGTCCGGGTCTCCAGGCCTATCAAGTGCGCAGAGATGCGCATTTCGGGCTTGGACGACTCCGCGACGTCCGAAAGTGTCGTCGCCGCAGTCGCCCGTACGGGTGGCTGCACGGCCGACGAGGTCAAGGCGGGGGAGGTACGTCACACCCCCTCCGGCCTTGGCAGCGTATGGGTGCGCTGCCCTGTGGCAGCCGCGCAAAAGGTGGCCCGAGGTAGGCTGCTGGTCGGATGGGTCTCGGCGCAGGTAAAACTGCTCAATGCCAGGCCCACCCGATGCTTCCGCTGCCTACTAAACGGGCACGTGCAGCACTTCTGCACGTCCGAGGAGGAACGCCGCACGCAGTGTTACCGCTGCGGCGAGGTCGGCCACCTGGCCAAGTCGTGCGCCAGGGATCCGCACTGCACAGTCTGTGCTGCTGCGGGTCGAAAGGCTGACCACCCGATCGGCACCAAGCCCTGTGGGGCTAGTGTGTCCCAAAAGGGTAAGGGGAAGGCCGCAACCCTGCGGCCGACCCCTGCTCCAGCTGCCACTGGTGGGGAGGTGGTGCCCATGTCTGTCTGATGTGGCTCACCTCTCCCTCTGGTGACGCGCACCCATGCGCCAAAGGGTCAGTGAGGGGACGGAGCTGTCGTCCCTTCACTGAGCAGAGGCCCGCGGAGGCTGGGTTGGGAGACCTACCTCTGCATTGCACTGGCCTCTGCACCGAAGTCCTGTACCCCCCTACCTCTACATAGGGGGGAGCGAAGAATCCGCCCCACCTTACAGGGCGGATAGCGCTGGTGGGGTTGGCGGTAGAATGCTGTAGCGATCCCGCCTCCCCGCCACTTATGCGCCGAAGCAGGCAACATGTGAGGTTTTTAGTGGGTAGGCCCCTGTGGATCTTATTGGGTTCACGGGGGAGAGTCCCACATATCCCCGTCGCCTCCCAGCGGCGGGGAATGCGTAACGCATTTCCCTCACGTTAAAAAAAAAAAAAAAAAAAAAAAAAGGTTAGGTTAGGTTAGGTTAGGTTAGGTTAGGTTAGGTTAGGTTAGGTTCCCGCGGCGGGTCAGTTTGGCCTGCCGGACGAGTTGCTGGTCTCGTATCGGGCGCGTCCCCCGGGTGGCGGATAGGGGAACGCCGCGCAGATATGCGCGGTACCGGTTTTACCGGCGCGGACCAAAACCAGCGGGTGTGATCGCTCCTCACTGTTTTGAGTGGGTGATGCGATCAGTGCGGCGGATCTAGACTTCGGTCACTGCTGCACGTGGGGTCCGCTCCTTGTGTTGCTTATCAAGGAGGCGGAGTGTCCGTCGGCGTCTCAGACATATTCTGAGTAGCGGCGATGGACGTGATGTTCGCTCCTTGTGTTCCTTATCAAGGAGGCGAAGTGCCCGTCGGCGTCTCAGACATATTCTAAGTAGCGGCGACGGGTGTGGTGTTCGCTCTTCTCTCTCGTACTGGAGGGGGAGGGGTTGGCGAACGCGGGCGGCGTGTCTGGCTGGTGCGAAAGTGCCAGTCCAGACGTGGCTTTGGCTAACGTCGGCCGAACCCGCAACCCTGTTCTTTTCAGAACAGGGCCGGGGGTCCCTTACCTTCACTGGTTGGGGGCCGAGTGAAGACAATACTCTAACATCACCCGAAGCTCGTGTTCTGACGTCTGGCCGTGGGCTGCATGGCGGGGGAGAACCCCGTCCCAAGGGCGTCACAGGGGACCTGACCCCTGTCTAATAAAAACAGGAACAACAACATGATGGCGAATATTCCAAAACATATACATCTGGTGGGTACCGGAGGCTCTGCCGAAGGAGAATCCCACTGCTCTCCAGTAGAGTACAAGCCGACGTATCAGGTGCGGCAAGATATCGCCACGGGGAGCGAGGAAACTCGTGACCCGACAATTGAGAAGAGGGAGACCCGTTCACAGAGTAGGATGGGCTCGGAGAGGACACCAGCTGCCAAGGAGGCACTGGTGTTGATTGAGAGGATGACGTTGACCCGGACGGCGACCACCAGCCGTACACCGGACAGGAAGAGGCCTAGGCGTGACGGTTCTACAGAGTCCGTAGACTCCGTTGCCGCAAAGCAGGGCGAGGAAAGCTGTTCTGAAGTTTTCTCGGACGCACTTGCTGATCGACCTTCGTCGTCGTTAGACCTAGCGGCGAAAACCGGCCGCGGTGATGTCGGGGCGGAGGTTGATGTGGAGATGGAGCGGACAACTTTGTTTAGCCGACCGCTCAAACACACAGAATCTGACCCTAAACGACCAAGACGGGACGATTCTTTGGAGTCGGTGTCCCGGGCGCTGTCTGACTGCGATACTGACGGCTCAGTTGCATCGACGGCGTCTAAATCTCGGGGGCGTTGCCGGCAAACGCACGGCAAGTATGTTGGAGTTCACCGGCAACGAGAGCTCATGAAAGAGCTCACCAAGGAGACGGAGCAGCTCTCTATTGAAAAAGAGCAGCTCCTGCTGAAAGAACAGAAGGAGGAAGCCAGGCAGTCTAGGGAGGCAAGAGCAGCTGTGCGGGAACTTATCCGCTCTCGCCGCCTGCCCCAAGATACGGCCAGCATTAAAGAACGCATTGAGGGGCACCTTCTGTCAATCTTGGAGGTAGCACATCGCTCGAAGAACTTGAAGGGCGACTTTGTCAAGATCCTCAAGGACGCTGCTGAGTTCGTTCAAGGTGATGTCCTGACCCTGACAGAAAGAACGACCACGGACGAGACGCGAATGCTGCAGGCCGAAAACCAACGGCTCAGCAGAGAGATTCAAGACCTGAAGGCGAACATGGAGGCTATGCGCAAACAAATAGCCCCCGAAACCAACTGGATGGAAGATTTCCAGCGCTCCATCATGCTCTCAGTAGGCGGCATGATGGATGCTAAACTCGCTGGGCTCAAGGAGCTACTACCACCGGAGAAAGTGATCCGTCCACCTTTAGCAGCTGATCGAAAGCGAGCTGAAGCTGACGCGGCTAAAGCGTCAGACAGCACGGCTCCCGCAGTTAGCGCGCTTAAAGCCAAGCAGGCTGCCAAACCTGCCTCGGCAATAGCGCCCACTGTTACCGCTGCTGTTGACTCCACAGCATCGGAGAAAACAGTAGCTCATGAAGATTGGGCCACCGTGACGAGTAAGAAGGCTAAGAAGAAAGCCAAGCAGAAGGCGACTAAAGTTCCTCAAGCCTCGACATCGACGGTTTCTTCAGCTCAACCGCCGGCTACGGGCAAGAGGAAGAAGAAGCGGAGACGCAGGAGTGGAAAACGGCGCCCAGTTCGCAATACTGCCGCCGTTGTTATTACGTTGGACCCTGAAGCGGAGAAGAGAGGGGTTTCATACGCTAATGTTCTGGCCAAGGCGCGCAACCAGATCAACGTCACTGAGATGGGTATCGATCTGGCAGTTACCACAATCAGGTTGCGAAAAGCGGCTACGGGAGCTCGCATCCTTGACCTTCCGAAGAACGTTGGCCAGGACAAAGCCAACCTTATAGCTGAGAAGCTTAAAGGCCTTCTCGGTGCGGATGCTCGGGTTACCATGCCCACAAATTGTGCGGAGCTTCGTATCACTTACCTAGACGACTCTGTCACAAAGGAGGAGATCCTTGCTGCAGTTGCGGAGCAGGGACGTTGCCCACCTACCTCCGTAAAGGTGGGCAACATCAGAGACGGCCCTGGCGGCAATGGTGCCACAACGGTGCAGTGCCCGTCGGAAGCTGCGCAAACTCTCGCTACAGCCGGGAGATTGCTTGTTGGTTGGATATCGGCCAAGGTTGTTCTACTGACGAAGCGGCCGAAAAAGTGTTACCGCTGTCTTGAGATTGGCCACATTAAAGCCCGCTGTACGTCTGAAGTAGACCGCAGCGCACTTTGCTATGGGTGCGGACAGCCGGGCCACATAGCTGCGGCCTGCACGGCTAAAGTTAAGTGTGCCATATGTCATGCGGCAGGGCGCAATTCTTCACACCTCATGGGAGGCAGAGGATGTGCTCCCCCCGCCACAAAGAAGAAGGCGAAGAAAAGTGCAACCAAAACGGCAGGAGGGGCCCCTGTCGCACCGGCTGCGGAGCAGGCTCAGCCCTGTGAGGAGGCAATGATGGTCGGATAATGGATCAAGTCCGATCACATTGCTTCCTTCAGGGGAATCTTAACCACTCAGCTGGTGCCCAGGATCTCTTCCTGCAAGCAATGGCGGAGTGGTCCATCGATGTCGCCGTTGCAGCGGAACCCTATTTTGTTCCCCCCCGGCCCAATTGGGTGGGTGACAACGACGGATCCGTTGCGATCGTCGCTGCAACAGGCGTAAATTCCCTGCCCCTCGCTACCATCTGTAGGGGTTCGGGCTTTGTCGTTGCATCGTTAGGTCCGTATACCATCATAGGGGTGTATTTTTCCCCTAATAGAGGCCTTGCGGAATTTGAGACCTTCATGGCCAACCTAGAGACCACTGTCCGGGGCTTGGCACCTTGTTCGGTCGTGTTGCTTGGAGACCTTAATGCTAAGAGCACGGCGTGGGGAGAACCGGCAACAGATCGACGTGGGGAACTGGTCGGAGAGTGGGCACTCGGTCTAGACCTCACTCTACTAAACCGAGGTCAAACTCACACCTGCGTTCGATGGAACGGTGGGTCCATAGTGGACCTGACGTTCTGCACTCCTTCTATCGCTAGACGAGTTACCAACTGGCGCGTCGTTGAGGAAGCAGAGACACTATCCGACCACCGCTACATCCGGTTTAGCGTCTCTCCTCGTGGAGTTGTTGGTACTCGTCCCAACATCCAACCGAATCCAACAACACCACGGTGGGCTCTCAAGAAGCTCAATCGCGAGCTGCTGATTGAGGCGGCCATCATCAGCGATTGGTTCGTTCGACCGCCCGATCACTCGGTGGAGGTTGACGCCGAGGCATTGCAGTTTCGCGTCACTGCCACAGCTATCTGTGACGCAGCGATGCCTCGCGTGCGAAGCAGACCAGCCAGACGGGCGGTCTACTGGTGGTCGCCAGAGATTGCTGAGCTACGAAGAGTCTGTATCAGTGCGCAACGAGAGCTCTCACACCACCGTTCGCGCCATAGAAACGAGGATACAGAGGCCCTCCTCTACGAGGCCTACCGCACGGCACGCCGAAATCTTCGCTTGGCTATCCTAGAAGCCAAAGCAGCCAGCAGGCAGGAGATGCTTGAAGATCTTAATAGGGATGCGTGGGGCCGTCCATACCTGGCGGCGAGGAACAAGCTCCGCGCCGCGGCGGCCCCACTCACTGAGTCTATGGAGCCTCAACTGCTTCAAAGAATCATCCCTGCTCTGTTCCCACCTCAGACCGATTTTGTCCCTCCGGTGATGGGAACTGCGGAGCCCCGTGGAGAGTTCAATGTTATCACCGGAGGGGAGCTTGGAGCGTGTATTGACCGTCTCCGAGCCAAGAAGACTGCCCCAGGCCCAGACGGCATACCCGGTCGGGCACTTGTAGCTGCTCTCGACCCCCTCGAGACCAGACTGCGTAGTCTGTTCAACACCTGTCTCGAGCGGGGCAGGTTCCCAACTATTTGGAAGACGGGGAAACTCGTTCTCCTAAGGAAGGAAGGGCGTCCGGCCGACTCCCCATCGGGATATAGGCCGATTGTTCTACTGGACGAGGTGGGTAAACTCTTTGAGCGCGTGATCGCCACCCGCATCGTCCGGTACTTGGTCACGACAGGACCAGATTTATCCGAGTCCCAATTTGGCTTCAGGGCGGGCCGGTCCACCTTGGACGCCTTGAGCCAAGTGCAGGACTTCACCGCGGAGGCTGTGTCACGGGGGGAAATGGCGTTGGCGGTCTCGCTCGATATCGCCAACGCCTTCAACACGCTGCCGCACCAATGTATTGAGTCAGCACTCCGGTACTATGGAGTGCCGCTCTACTTGCAGCGTGTTGTGGGGGACTATCTCCGTGGTCGAAGTGTAATTTATACCGGACAGACTGGCCCACAGCGGCAGGAGACCGGTCTCGGTGTTCCTCAGGGGTCTGTTCTTGGACCGCTCTTGTGGAACATCGGGTATGACTGGGTGTTGCGTGGTGCCCTATTCACTAGCTTACGTGTAGTATGCTATGCAGACGACACTTTAGTTCTGGCTCGGGGAGCCAATTCTAATGAATGTGTCCGCCGAGCGACTTGTGGCGTAAATCTCGTCGTAGGTCGCATTCGGATGTTGGGCTTAGAGGTGGCTCTAGGGAAGACGGAGGCCTTGCATCTTTACGGTCCTCGCAATCGTCCACCAGCAGGAGCTCACCTAAATGTTGATGGTGTACGGATCCCGGTGCTCAGCAAGATGAAGTACCTGGGTTTGGTACTAGACGGGCGGCTGAGCTTTCGATATCACTTCGAGCAGATGGCGCCGAAACTCCTGGCTGCCGCAGCTGCCCTCGGAAGACTTCTGCCAAACGTCGGTGGACCAGACATAGGGTGCCGCCGCCTGTACGCCGGGGTCATAAGATCTATGGCCCTCTACGGCGCTCCCATTTGGGTTGGAGCATTATCGCCCGATAACAGGGCGCTTCTGCTTGGCTCACAGCGTACCGTGGCCAACAGAATAATAAGGGCTTATCGCACTGTCGGCCATGAGGCCGCATGTGTCTTGGCACGAACACCACCCTGGGACCTAGAGGCTGAAGTCCTCGCGGACATTTATCGCAGAACTTCTGAGCTTCGGTCCCGGGGTACTCACCCCATGCAGAGGCAAGTAGAGCGATGGCGGCGACAGGCCCGCCTGGTTGCCCAAAGGAATTGGGAGCTTCGACTCCAAAGACCTACATCCGGACACGTCACAGTTGAAGCAATCCGCCCACATTTCCACCAGTGGATGGAGAGGCGGCATGGTATCTTAACCTACCGCCTCACGCAGATGCTGACCGGGCACGGGGCCTTTGGCCACTATTTGTGCAGAGTTGCTAGGCGCGAAACAACAACTGCGTGCCACCAGTGTAGTCATAACGATGACACAGCGCTGCACACTTTGGCCTCGTGTCCGGCTTGGAGAGAGCCTCGCGCCGACCTTCAAACGGCGCTCGGAGGCATCAACTTGCTGTCGCTGATGGCGGTTGTAGCTGCCATGGTGAACAACCGCGCAGCGTGGGACGCGGTGGCCTCATTTTGTGAAACGGTCATGACACAAAAAGAGGCGGCGGAAAGGGAGCGGGAGAACGATCCTCACGCTCCACAGATCCGCAGACGAAGAGTTGGGCGCAGGAGGGCGGCGCATGAGCGCGACCTTCCGCCCTAACTGGGTCCCTGGACGTCAGACACAGAGGAGTCCGAGGCCGACGTACTTATGTCGGCCTAATACAGTGTTTTGCTTTAAGAGCAAAGAGGTATGCCGCTTGCCTTGATTGGCCGGCGGCTGGCGCAGGACTGGTGCGTGAAGTATTGCAACGCATTTCCACGCACCAGTCACTCACTGCGCAGGATGGAACACGGAGGGTGGTTTAGCCGGTAAGAGTCCGGCACTACCCGCTCACTCCCCCGGGTGGGTGGGTGTCCATGTAGGATTCCCCCGCCTAAAAAAAAAAAAAAAAAAAAAAAAGGTTAGGTTAGGTTAGGTTAGGTTAGGTTCCCGCGGCGGGTCAGTTTGGCCTGCCGGACGAGTTTCTGGACTCGTATCGGGCGCGTCCCCCGGGTGGCGGATAGGGGAACGCCGCGCAGATATGCGCGGTACCGGTTTCGACCGGCGCGGACCAAAACCAGGCGTTGGGACCGCTCCTCATTCATTGAGGATGCGGTCATAGTCGGTCGCTGGGGGGTTGGGGAAGTTCGCTCCTGGTACGTGTCCGTTTTCGGACATGACTGGGATGCGAACAAGCGACTGACTGTGTTGGGATCGCTTTTCTCGCGAGAAGCGATCATGGCGGCGGGTCTGGTCAGATGCCTTTTGTCTGGCCGGGCGGGACCTTTTGGTCACCGTCGTTGGTCCGCACTTTGCGGTTTTGCGAGGTGCGGAGAGCCGGTCGGCGTCTCGGACGTATTCCGAGCAGCGGCGACGGCGGAGTGCTTGTTTCCTCCTCTCCTTCTGGAGGGGGAGGTGGTTACGAGCGCGGGCGGCGGGTCCGGCTGTTCACGAGAGTGGGCAGTCGGGCATGGCAGTTGGCCACCGCCGGCCGAACCCGTAATCCTGTTCTTTTTGGGACAGGGATGGGAGTTCCTTGCCTTTATTGGCCGGGAGCTGCGTGAAGACAACACTATAAAATTACCCCAAGCTCGAGCTGGTGACGTCCGGCCGTGGGCTGAATGGCGGGGGTGAACCCCGTCCCGAGGATGTCCCAGGGGACCACACCCCTGGCACAAAAAAGGATTACTATGACAATGGCACCTGGAGACAACAAACTACCCCAGGGAGGTACCGGACGCTACGCGAAAGGAGAATCCTCTGCGGGCCCTTCGGGGTCCGTCTGCCCCTCGTATTCTGGGGGGGGCAACCAGTGCCACTCGTCTGCTCGCAAGAGCAGTTCGAGGAAAAGCCGTGAGGGCTTGCGGAGCGCTCAGGAGGGAGGCGCGCGGTCGGCTTCGGGCGGCAGCGTGTCGAGCTCTTTGAGCGCGGAGGAGTTAGTGGTCGGGGCGGTAGATAAAACCTACCGGAAACGGCCACGCTCGACATCGCCGTCGCCAGTGGGCGACAGGACAAAATCCTGTCCAGGATCGCGCTCGGGGAGCGGATCGAAACGAGGCAGGGGCCGACCGCCTACCACCGGCAAATATGTCGGTATGGCCAAGGCCCAAGCCGAGCTTAAGGTGGCGCAGGAACGGCAGCGGCAGCTGGACGCGGAGGAGGAGATCCTTCGCGAGGCAGCCGCTGCCGAAAAGAGGGACGAAGCTCGGACCCGGCGCCTGGAGGAGGAGTCTGATGACGCTGACCTCCAGGACAGGCTGTCGATCGTTATTCGGGAGTCGATCGACGATAGCCTTAAGCTGGTGTCGAAGGTTGCCGCCAAGTCCGGCAACCTCAAGGGCGGATACGTGCGGATCCTGAACCAATCCGCAAGACGTATCCGCCGCGACGTAGAACTCCTGAGCGGACGTACCGCCTCCGAGGAGACTGCTCTTCTCCAAGAGGCGGTTACGGCCTTCAAGGCGGAGAATGAGCGCCTCAACAACGACCTCGCAAAACTTCGTCGCGAGGTCAAAAAGATGGCGAAGCAGCAGGGCGCAGCCGAGGCCGCTGCTGCTGCAAAGGTGCGTCCACCAGCCCTGGACGCCGAAGAACTAACGCGCAGTATCATGGTCCAGGTATTTTTCTATTATATTCTCTAATTCTGTTCTATTTTGGGTTGATTTTATGTTTTCTTCTGTTATGCTGTGATTATCAAATAATCTTTTAATTGTGTCTGTGAACTGACTCCATCTCACTTTTCGGGTGTTGTAAATACGTGTGGAGTTTTTGGGTTTTGCGTCAGTGGGTTTCTCTAGGCAGATATTAAATGTAATAGCATTGTGGTCGGAACTAGTGACAGATTTGTCGACTTTCCAATCTTCGATTCTTCCTAGCAATTCTGGTGAACTTGCGGTGATGTCAACGTGGCTTGTGAGAATTCGTATGCCACGGACTGTGTCGAAGGTCGGGTCCGTCCCATGATTCAATATGTGCATGTCAGTTTCGTCGAGAAACTCCCTGATCGTCTCTCCTCTGCTATCCTCTTCTGCGCTTCCCCACCATGGGCTCCACGAGTTCACATCGCCCCCAATCAGTATCTTATCTGTTTGCAGTTTGTCTAGTACCCGTCCCAGCTGCAAGAGGTATGGCTCTAGCGGTAGACTGCCTTCAAAGTATACTGAGATCACTCCTATTGCCCACTTGTTGGTCTTGAGTAGTGTAGTCGTAATGTTTTCGGTGTTAAGTGATGGATCATTCAGTATATCGAAGTCGTCGTCAAATATAATAATTGCTGATTTGTTTTGCTTGGTTCTATGGGGTCCGCATTGGATGACTCTAGTGCCGGTATACTGTTTTAACTCTCCTGTAGAACCAACGTATGGTTCCTGAACCAAAGCGATACTAATCTTGCGTTTAAGTGCCTCTTGCATGAGTTCTTGGGTTGCCAGCCTTTTCCGTTGAAGGTTGGCCTGTATTATTTTATATACCTTTTGTGTACAGTCGAATGTTGAGGTGCCGTTGGCGTTAACAGTAGGAGACACTAGACCTCGCTATTGTATCCCACTTACGGCGAATAGGACAATCTAAGGCAAAAGCACTGTGTGCTGTGTCCTGGTACTTGGCGGCTTTACAGTTGCAGCAAACTGGTGTTTCTGCGGCAGTGTAGCTCGGACAATCTGCCCGTAGGTGAGTGCCCCCGCAATAGCTGCAACGGTCTGCGGTATCAGTACACGTCTTACGGCCATGTCCATACCCCAAGCAGCGCGTGCATTGGATGAGTGGGGATTGATCCATGACTGCAACATATTGCAAGTCTATGTGGACTCTGCCTGCAGATGTTAGCCTCTGCCACATCTTGGGGGACACCTGAAGCACAACGTGGTTCTCATGAGGGTTCCTCGCCTTTCTTCTGTACCTCACGCTGGCTTTGATGTCGTCCCCAGATAGATCGCCTAGTATGCCGGAGTTTTGGTTTTTGAGGGATGCTAGTATGTCCTCATCCGTGTTATACGCCAACAGGTCCTTAATGATTATTAACGGCTCTCTATTTTTAGCCTCCTCTACCTTGAGGTTGCCGCTGCCTACCAATTTCTGTGTCATCTTTACAATGTCGTCTCTGTTGCTGCAACTCAATATAACCTTTTGGTTTTTAGCTTTTCGGACTCGCTGCAACTGGAGTCCACACGTCTTCGCATCTAACGCCTGTCTAACTTTACCGAGCACTTCGTCACTAGTGTCTTTCTCTATATCAGAGGACACAATGATAGAGTGATTAGGTAAACCACTTCTCTGAGTGCGGCCCGGACGAGACAGGACGTCGGCATAAGATGGTGTCGCCTCTTTAATCGATAATATCTGTCTTCCTGTCTCCTCCGCGGCCCGGCGTAGCTGTTTAACTTCGGACAGTAGTTGACTCCAGTCAGCACTCTCTTCTGGTAGCGGCAATGATCCCCGTTCAGCATTTAATTTCTCAACAATTTTGGTGGGTAACTCGCGGCGTAGAGTATCAAGTTCGGTGAGGACTCTACCAATTGAAGCAGAATTATTAGGTGCCTGCGTGCCATTTCCCACCAACTCTGTGAGATGTTTTGTGTGGTCCCTTTCTAATTTGAGTAACTCTTCTTTTAACTCCAGCCTAAGTTTCTCAACTTGTAACTGTAAACTCTGGCGCGTCTCACTTAGATTGACAACCATGTTATGCAATCCAGTTAGACTGTGAATAACGCACTCTTTGATTGAGGTTTTCAAATTACCAGACATGTCCAGATTGGATTTGGCATCTTGTAGTAATTTGTTGGCCAATGCAGTTACATTTTGCTCCTGCATAGCTTGGTGATAGACCTCTGCAGATACCTCTTGCACTTGTGACATTATGATATGATTAATTGATTAATTAAGGATAGGGGTTTTTATTATTTAGTGAATAATATGTATGGTTAGGTTAGGTTAGGTTAGGTTAGGTTAGGTTAGGTTAGGTTAGGTTAGGTTAGGTTAGGTTAGGTTAGGTTAGGTTAGGTTAGGTTAGGTTAGGTTAGGTTAGGTTAGGTTAGGTTAGGTTAGGTTAGGTTAGGTTAGGTTAGGTTAGGTTAGGTTAGGTTAGGTTAGGTTAGGTTAGGTTAGGTTAGGTTAGGTTAGGTTAGGTTAGGTTAGGTTAGGTTAGGTTAGGTTAGGTTAGGTTAGGTTAGGTTAGGTTAGGTTAGGTTAGGTTGGTACGATTGTGATTAAACTCGGTGACTAGAAACTAGATTTTTTGTTGTATGCTTTAGTACTCTTGAATCGCAATTGTGTCTTGCACTTTTTGTGCAAACGCATTTTTGTGTTTTCATCGGTTTCTTGGAGAAATTCAGGGGGTCGTCCAGATAGATTGGTTCTCACTTGGGATACTTTTGTGTCTGGTGCGCTCTCTTGAAAATTGGTGATTTCGCGGATATGCTTACATATTTGTGACAGCTGGTCATAAGAAGATGACAGATAAAACGTCCTCTAGGAGACCTAGCGACTCGGTGGATTCGACGGGGGAAAGGGGGAGAGTTTCTACTTCCCCCTTATCCATTGATACATCGGTGAGAGGTATCCTGAAGACAGGTAGGAGATCTTCTAGGGGTTCTAAGGAGTCAAGTTTGAGGGGGGAAAATACGGAGGATGAAATGGATCTTGATTTAAACGATCGGGAAGAGGAAGAGGAGGAGGACGGGATTCGACAGATGGCTACAGAGGCAATTGACAACTGTAAACCGGCTTGTGGCTTTGTCAAGGACGTTGCTTTAGCAAAGTTGTCCGGGATGACGCAAGAAAAGGTGCTGGAGGCCATGAAGATCGTCAATACGACGCAAAAGAAATTGCTGTCCTGCATTGACAGGCTACATGATATGAGGAGGCCACCGGATATAAGTGGTTTGGTAGAGGAGATCGCAGGGTTAAGGAGGGAGATAAGGACGATTCGAAAAGAGCAAAAAGAGCAGCGGGCAGCTGTTATAAACAGCGACAGATTAGACGAAAGGAAGGAGATATTGGAAGCAGTTGGCACTTTGGTAAGTGCTAGAATGGCGGGTTTGGAGGATCGTCTTCTCCCTCCTAAAGCACAGCGGCCATCACTGGCGACTGATAGACCGAGATCAACATTCGCGGATGTAGTGGCAGCGGGTCACAGCGGTGTATCGCAGGCAGCATCGGAAGAATGGAGAATAGTGGATGGTGGACGAAAAAAGAGGAAGGTACAGGGGCGAGCAGCGGTTGAAAATAAGGTGTCAACCGCGGGGGTATCGCAGGCACCCAGGTCGAAGACGCCGGTTTTCGTGGCCGTAAAGGAAAGACCTAAACAGGTGGATCTTACCCCTCCTTCAACCGCGGCAGTAGTTATTACTCTACAGCCGGCGGCAGAACTGAGAGGGATAACGTATGCCAAGGTCCTAACAAAGGCCAGGAACAGCATTAAGTTGCAGGACGTCGATATCGACGACCTGCACATTAAGAAGACGGTGGCAGGAGCGCGAATGGTGGAGGTGGCTAAAGATCCGAGCGGTGTGAAGGCAAACAAGCTGGCCGTCATATTGCGAGATGTTTTAAAGGAGGAGGCGGTGGTATCTAGGCCGACTAAAATGGTGGCATTGAGAATCTCGGAGATTGATGACAGCGTGAATTCCGAAGAGGTATTGTCGGTGGTCCAAAATAGGGCTGGATCAAAAGAAGGGATACAGGTGGGTGAAATACAAGTGACACCATGGGGCATAAGGCAGGTAGTTGTAAGATGTCCGGTGGCGGTTGCTAAACTGGTGATCGAGCCGGAGAGAATCCCAATCGGTTGGAGCTCGGCCCTCGTGCAACTAATGGATGTGAGGCCTCTACGCTGTTATAAGTGTATGGGACTTGGGCACACCAGCACGAAGTGCCCAACAGGAGAGGACCGCAGCAGTTTATGCTACCGATGCGGCAAAGGTGGCCACAGGAAGGCAGAGTGCCAAAACGTAGAGGCTAGATGTGTTGTTTGCACAAAGGAGGGTCTCCCCGCTGATCATGTGATGGGAGGAGAAAAGTGTCGGCCACCGGTCAGAAAGGCGAAGGAAGACTTGCCTCAGCGCCAGGGATTGGCTTCAAGGAGCAGAACGACTGCAATGGTGACTGGAATGTCAGAATAAGACTACCAGCCTCCTACACAAGCAGAAAGTACGCAGAAAGCTGCGTCCAGGCGAATAAGGGAAGTAATTCTCCCTCGTGGAGGCCAGCGGAGCTGGGGTTGGGAGGCCCTGGCTCTGCATTGCACAGGCCTCCGCTGTGGATTACCTTCCCCTCAACTTGAGGGGAGGATGTTATATCCGCAGAATGCGGACGGCGCCGACGGAGTAGCGGAAGTGTCCTAACGGGTTCCCGCAACTCCGTCACATAGGCGCAGCGGCAATGTGTGAGTGGTTTTAGTGGGTATGCCTCCGAGGATCAACCGAGCGGCTTCGGCTTCTGGGTGGGTCCACGGAGGAGAGTCCCACATAACCCCGTCGTCTCCCAGCGGCGGGGTATGCGTAATGCATTTCCCTCACCCAAAAAAAAAAAAAAAAAAAAAAAAAAAAAAAAAAAAGGTTAGGTTAGGTTAGGTTAGGTTAGGTTAGGTTAGGTTAGGTTAGGTTAGGTTAGGTTAGGTTAGGTTAGGTTAGGTTAGGTTAGGTTAGGTTAGGTTAGGTTAGGTTAGGTTAGGTTAGGTTAGGTTAGGTTAGGTTAGGTTAGGTTAGGTTAGGTTAGGTTAGGTTAGGTTAGGTTAGGTTAGGTTAGGTTAGGTTAGGTTAGGTTAGGTTAGGTTAGGTTAGGTTAGGTTAGGTTAGGTTAGGTTAGGTTAGGTTAGGTTAGGTTAGGTTAGGTTAGGTTAGGTTAGGTTAGGTTAGGTTAGGTTAGGTTAGGTTAGGTTAGGTTAGGTTAGGTTAGGTTAGGTTAGGTTAGGTTAGGTTAGGTTAGGTTAGGTTAGGTTAGGTTAGGTTAGGTTAGGTTAGGTTAGGTTAGGTTAGGTTAGGTTAGGTTAGGTTAGGTTAGGTTAGGTTAGGTTAGGTTAGGTTAGGTTAGGTTAGGTTAGGTTAGGTTAGGTTAGGTTAGGTTAGGTTAGGTTAGGTTAGGTTAGGTTAGGTTAGGTTAGGTTAGGTTAGGTTAGGTTTTTTTTTTTTTTTTTTTTTTTTTTTATAAATTCTTCGTACCCCTAACATGATCAGGGCCTTTAGTAGTCAGGATTTCAGTTTTCTTCTGTGTTTGGTTTGGGTTTTTGTGGAGATTTGAGGTTGATTGCTTTTGTCTTCTTACGGTTTTTTGTTTTGTTTTACTTATTTTGGTTGTAGCATGTTTTTTCTTGTTTATATATATTTCCCGTCTCTATTGCCAGCTTCTTCTTTACATCTTTTGTATGACCGCCACTGTATACTTATTATACAGTGGTGTCATACTTTACCTTTTCGCACTTTTACAAATTTTGATTTTCTTGCTTCCGAAATTTTTCCTTCATTTCTCTTCATTCTTTTTAGCTGCAACTTTTTAAAACGCGGGATACTACTACTACATTTAAAATCTTTTTGCTTCTTGACGCTAATTTTTTCTCTTTCAGATGCTGCGTTCCTGTTCTTGCTGAATCTTCTATATCCAGTTTGCCATTTCCTCTCCGATAGTTCCTCGAACCACAACGACAAGGTATGTACTTTTTGACTTTTGATTCCAGAGTATTTAAAAATTTGTTTGTTAAATTCATATTCTGTGTTATATTTGTATTTAATGTTTTCAATTCCTGAAGGTTTGGTTTTTATTACTATTAATAGTTGTAAGACTTTTGCAATTTGGGGTTGTTTCAC